>QANZ01038268.1:4003-21602 GCA_003254925.1 Chamaecrista fasciculata
TTATGGTTAAAATTACAAAATAGCTCCAAAGGGTACCAAAGTGTTAATGGAGAATACCACAGGGTACCAAAGTGTCAAGTTTCAAACCACAGGGTACCAAAGTGAAATAGGGTCAAACCACAGGGTACCAAAGTGTAATTTACCCTTAAAATTATATAAGCAGCCCTTGGTCAAAAAACAACTCTTGCGACACAGGAGTGGTCATTTTTGTTTTTGATATATTAAAAACGGTGAAGGAGTACACAGAATACGAACATCCAAGAGTCATGACCCTAGGTGGAATTAGGGCTAGCATTCTGGATCCCGCGGTCCCTAGGATCATGACTTGAGGACGATAAAAACTCAAACGCTTTAACATCACAAACAAAAGAAGAAGAAGACAATGACCCATCAAAAACATTAATATAAAAAGAGACAATAGATTGGATGGTTTTGATGACGACAACTGGATTCGGCTTTGAGTTCCTCCAGACTACTCCATTCCTGCAATTCCAAATAGCGTTAAGACTTATCAGAATGGTGAGCCAAGCTTCCGAGTATCGATCCTTGTTGCGCTTCCAACAAATGATTCAGCTTGTCAACCAAGTGCGAAAAGTACAGTTCCTGGGGTGATATTTGTAAGTAATAGATAGCCTAAACCAGACCACCTTAGCAAAGCTACAGAGAAGGAAGGTATGTAAAACCAAGTCATCCAAGTTGCCGCACATAGGACAGATGATTTCAAAGCGCAGATGGTGACGATTGAGGTTGAGGAGTGGCCATTGAAACACCATTTGAAGACACTTCTTTTTTTTTTTTTTTTTTNTTTTTTTTTTTTTTTTGCTAAAACAGTGCAATTTCAATGAATATTGAATAATATTCATTCAAATTGCACTTCTTTAACATCAATGAATATTGAATAATATGGTACATGCATGCATGCATATAGCAATTAGATATAAAAAATATTATTGCAAGAGAATACTTGAGATGTTTGTTAATCAACACATTAAGCTAAACCATGTTAAATAAAGGAATAAAAAAAGTAAAAAACAAATAGCTCAATCGCAATCTACTAAATATTTCACTATGTTAAAATAATATTCACAAAACAACTCCCCGGCAATGGCACCAAAAACTTGATGGGAATTTTCTTTAATAAAAAAATAATTTTAAAATTTATAAATCCCTAATGCAAGTATACACTATCGAAAATAGTATATAACTTGAGTACTAGGTATCGTCCCACAGGGTGTTTAAAGGTGGAATATTATATTAAGCACAATGTTGTATCATTTCGATTAATCCGAGCTAACAAAGCGAGTGAGATTGGAAGACAAATAATAATAAAAGAAAACAATAAAAACAAAGTAAACACGAATATTTCACGAATTGAATGACTTCCCAGATTTGATTCCTACTTGATTCAATTAAATATCTTTGTTGATGATTATTGTAAACATTATGAACTAAACTAACCCCGAACACTAAAATACCTATAAGTTTCACAAGAACACAAATAAGCCTATTAAATATAATTAACCCACCTATAATCTTAATTAATTATGGGGATTATAATTACTTTATTGTCTTAAGCTCAAGTTCGTTAATGAGTTCTCTTAGGCTAGCAGGTACATTCGTACTACTAACAAACACTAATAAATCGTCCAAGCAAAAACCTAACAAAGCTTCTTGCCTTCACCTCGCTACACTACGACAAAAATCTAACGAAACATGATGAAGACGACATCTGATGATGAAGTCGCTGGAGGATAAAATACTCGAAATGTTGAGATCTATTTATAGACCAAATTTGTGACTGCGACGTCATAGTGCGCCGGCGGCGCAAATTTTAGTGCACTCAAATTTCCTCGAATTCCGCATAACCGCTCTGACATATGGTGCCCGTATAGTTTAAACTCCTTATTTCGAACTTTTATTATGTGCGCCATCGGGAATAGTGATGGCTCAAATTTTGGCTCAGTTCAAACTGCCTTCTAGAAGCTCTTCCAAGACTCTAGGTCAAACTCCATTGGTATTTTCTGCTTTAAAACTGTTGAAGCAAGATTCTAAAATTAGAGTTGATTTCTATCAATGATGATAAAACTAATAAAAATATAAAAGAAAATCGTAAAAGTAACTAAAATAATAAAAACTTTCTAAAAATATAAAAAACAAACATTTAAATAAAACTAAGCTAAAATCTTATTAAAATAATAGAAAAGCGTCTCAAATAAGCCTTAAATAAAGCCTAGATAACTCAAGTTTATAGAGTTATCACTGATAAATTCTTATTCTTCACTATCGTCCCCTATCCAATATCTAATATTCGTCAGATGCCGGAATATTTTTATGTCTGAATCCGGACGGGTGTCCTAGATATCCATTCAAATTGCCATCCCTACATGGATGGTGATCAGCCTAAAAGTGAACAAGTTATTTGGCCTTCTTTTGGTATGTTTATAATAATAATATATTAGAGAATTAGACCAATTAATATGCTAAGGGCAACACTAAGGTATGGTGGAATAAAGTGGATAAAATGAGTTAATTAGCGTTATTTATTATACTTTATAAATAGGTGCTACTTAATGGTTTATTCAGTGTTTCAGATATCCAAACAAGGCCAAACCAAGAGGGAAATATCAGAATATTCTAAAAGATCGCGTTGACGACAAGATAATTCTTGCGCCGCCACGTGGGCCGCCGGCCCAGATTTAGTGATTCAGAAGAGATTGAGTCTGCGCCGTCTCTTTGGGCTAGCGGCTCAAAAAGGGAAATCTCACAGCTCAGAATATTCAGAAGAAGTAGAGTATGTTTTTCACGGCTACGATTCAAGATACGAAGATATAATCGAAATATCGCAGATATTTCGCTGCGCCTTCGTATTGGGCTGCTGGTACGACCCACGGCCCAGAGGCAAAAATCTTCCCTTGACTTGCGGATCAAGCACACTACTCCAAACTATAAATAGAGGTCGTCATTCTACGCTCAAAGAACCGAAATCAGAATCGACTCCAGATCACTCCAATTCTCTCTTAGTTTAGGAAAGTTCTCATCTTAGAGCATGAGTAACTAATTAGGTAAATACTTGAGGAATGCCTCAAGGATGTGGCCTGAGTTCACCATGTTTCGTTGTAAAGTCCAGATGTTGCTGTTGCATTTATGAGGTATGATTAACTCTTTCAATTGTAATTGTTAAAGTTTGTTATATATAAGTCGTAGATCATATTTCGTTAAAGTAATGAGACCTTGACATTCCCGGAGTCTGTCTCTCTCACGATTACTGAAGTAGCTCTTTAGGGTTTGCTAAAGAGTGGTTTACAATAACTTGTTTACATAACTAGGATCGTCATTGATATATATACATATGTTTGTTTATTGTTCCGATGTGACAATAATATAGATTGTCCCGAAGAGCTTTGGCAAATAGCTCCTGAATCCAATCATGGATGAGTTACCTATCTTAATGTTGTACCCTCTCTATTGTTTGATTGATTGTGTTTATAGTTTAAATACATGTTCTAACGTAGAAAAGTAAATGCATATTCATTATCCAATCTTTATGATGAACGAACTATGATAGTCCATCTCTAGGGTTTTCTCTCAAGTATTGTTGCCTCTTAAATATCTTATTAAATAGTGACAATCCTCAAGAATAGAAGTTATAGTCTTCGTCACAATTCTTCTTACCTCATCACATTGAGTTCCGCGAGAGTTCGACCTTGGGTACGCATCTATACTATATTTTAATAAATATAGTTTATACTTGCGAGGTTCGAGTATAAATTAAATTTGACTCGCTTGACACCTTACGAAGGGTGTCCGGTCAGATGGCCATACTCATTAACATACACTATTAAAAGCTAATACCATTTAATCTTTTGAGTTTAAAGAATTGACCTTATTATATAAAGCCCCTTATATTAGTTCTATTGTTCATGTCATCAATACTGTTTTTTTCCCATCCATATTTATAATTTCAATGTTCAGCAAAGACTCGTAAGCTTAGAATGAGTTATGAATATTAAATCCTAATTATTACTGATTTTGTTATTATTTTAACACATGATTCAGTTTATTATTTAAGGAAAGGTATACAATTTAATTTAAATTCTCTTTTAAAAATGTTGGCAGTAATTTTTTATGTACAAAAAAAATAATAATATTAATTTATATTTTTTTTAATATATAAAGTACTACAAAAACGTCCATGAACTCTCTAGTATAACATGAGTATATTAAATAGGTCTTGTTGTAAAATAAGTAGAAAATAAGGATAATTTTATAAATAAAATACATGAAAGATATATAGAGATATGGAGAAGATAGCTAGTGATTTATTTATATTCAACTCATTTGTGTTATTATTGTACATATCATCCCATAAGCCTTTATTTATAGGCTAAGGGGTTTGCAATGTAAAAGGACCCAAGGATATGTATATACATTAATTTATATGGAAAATGATAAGCTGATGATCGATGAGTAGATTCATGGATAGAAAACTAGTGGTTTTAGACATATTTATGTACATATAGAGAAGACAAAAGGTTAGGGGTTGTATTGTGGACAATGACATATAGTATTTTATAACATTCCCCTTGAATGTCCAAAATAAATATGGTAGTTGATATACATGATTGGCTGCCTCGTTAAAAATTAACCTTGTAAAAAAAATTTAGTGGGACAAAACCATAACAAAAGTAAAAAGAATACAATCCGTATCTTCCTCTTATTATTATTATATCACTAAAGATTCTTTAATTAAAGCATTCCAACTTTTTAAGTGTAACAAATATGATGTTTAGTGAAATGAATGAGATCAAGGATTAAATTTTAAGAAATGTCCAAATTTTGGATTAAAGTGGAGTCAAGAGGGACTTAAGTGAAAGAAATAAAAACTGTGTACGAACTATATTGTCATTCTTGTTGAAACTTGTTTCAGACACTAGAAATTCTGAATGTGTGTGTTCTTCCTTTGGGTTCTCTAATCTCAAAGGGAGACTTTTCGGTAAATGAAATGAGCAACTGAAATAGTAGGAGAATATTCTTATTTATAGGAGAAGGAGAGAACTCAAAATGTTAAACTATTTTATGTGGGTTTGAAAATACCCTGTGTCACACTTACAACCCTACACTGTGACAAGCATACTTGTACACCGCAACAAACATCCCATGGGGTAGCCCCTCCTTTGGGTGGCATGTGGGGATGCATTTGATCTAGGGATGGCAATTTGGATCCGCATTTATGATATCCGTCCGAATCCATCCGTAAAAAATATTTGGTATCCGTCGGATACCGGATATCGGATAGGGTACGGGTATTGAAAAATAAAAAACCAACTATCCGGTATCCGTCCGAAATGAACGGATAGTTAGAGTATCCGGTATCCGATACCCTATAATATAAATATTTTATTATATTTTATACATTTTTATTATATTTTTAATTAATTTATTTTAATTAACGGATATTGGGTATCGAATATTGGATATATCCGATTTTTAATTAGGATATCCTATCCTATATCCATTATTTTCGGATATTTTGGATATTTAGGGTATCCGTCGGATACTGGATATCGGATAGGATAGGATACGGATATTGAGAATAATGAACGGGTACGGATACGGATAGTGAAAAATTTTCAGATATCCTATCCATTGCCATCCCTTGGCCTCCAGTTAAGATCTTTTTGTTCATCCTTAAAGATTTTTTTTAACGGGTCAACCCATAACTTGATTGGATTAATTTCTAAGTCAGTGTATCCGGCCAATCCCAAATTCCCACAATTAACAAGCAATTTCAATAGCAGTACTATTTTATCCAAATATGTTATAGTAGTTGATTTCAAAGTAATTAAATGAAAAAATAAATTTGAAATCAATTCATTTCGCTAAACATCATATTATCCTCCCAAAGGATAAATTTCCTCTCAAACTACGTGAGTGTGACAAGGATACTTGTAGTTTTGGAGGATAATATGATGTTTTGGAGGGAAATCAATTCATTTCCCTAAACATCATATTATCATAATATGGCTGATAGTTTGGGCTGAAAAGTAGTTTTGTAGGATAATTTGAAATCAATTTCCATATTATCCTCCCAAAGGATAAAGTAGTTGATTTCAAAATAATTAACTGAAAAAATTGATACGGCTTCAAGGAAATAATATAATTTTCAAATTTGAAGATGATGCAAATAGTCAATATCAATATCAATCAATATCAATATCAATATATTGTAATAAAATAGTGATTCTTTTATTGAACTCATCTGTGTTATTGTATAAATCATTCCATGAAGGTTCTATTATCTATAGGTTAAGGGATATTAAAGGCTTACAGAGGACCCAAGGATATGTACCCACATCAACATGGAAATGATCATAAGATGGTGATGGTTAGATTGATCAATAAAATATAAAATTGGCAGAAGCACATACATGCTTGTGGTCTTTAATTGTACATCAACTCTCAATTTAGTTTTTATTTTTTTTCATGATTAATTGTGTCCTCCATGTTTCACATTTTGATCAATTTCATTATTTGCTCTTATTTTAGTAAAATATTAACGACATATTTTATGTGACTAAATGACATATAAGGTAAAATTGATAAAAAAAAACTCAAATTAAAAAATATGATGAAGTATGTCATTAATTTACTGAAAGAAGTTGGTTTAAGAACAAAATAGATCAAAATATGAAACATTGAGGATGGAATTGACGGTTATAAAAAGGAAGAATGGGTCCATATTGACAATTAATGTAAAATTTGGGACCAAAATATTTTGGCGTTAAAAGTTTTATACACATTCATGTGCATAAAGAAGCCTAAAGGTTGTAGCTAGGCTTGTGTTGACATTCACATAAAATATTTTGGGTAAAATGCATTTTGGTATCCTGTAGTTAGGACTGAATTCACTTTGGTACTCTGAAAGACAAAATTTGACACTTTGGTATCCTGAGGTTTGCGTCGTTAGCACTTTGGTACCCTGTGGTTATTTTTCGTCAAAATTTAACAAAAGGTGCTGACGTGGCTCAATCTTAACCGTCGATTTCTACTGTATCTTATCTGTTAGTTTCTATTGTTGCTTAAACCATATTTCACTCTTCAACACGATTTCTTTTGTGCGTTTATATCCTCTCCCTTTGTTAAAACGAATCAAAACAAAACAAACTAAAAGTAATTGATGGAGTTTTCTACAATTTCATTTCAAGAATTAGAGAGTTATTAAAAAAAAAATTGCAAAAAGTTCGTTAGAGTTTTGATGAATCAAAATCTTCCATTTCTCATAAAACTTCTCTCAACCAAGTCCTTAATTAATCACATATTGAACTCAAATGTGTGTCATCTTTATTAAATTATTTAGTGAAACTAAATATTAATTATTTAATTTGTAAATTGATTAATGAGAATATTCTTCAAATTATTCAAGTTTATTTTCAAAAATTCATTTAAGTAGTTGTATTTGAATATGGGTAGGACTAAATTACATTTATTTTTCAGATTTAGGACTGATATGTAATTATCTACTTTTTACAAATTTCCAAAATTACATTTTAACCCCAAAAAGTTTTTGTAATTTTTATTTTAGTCCTCAAATATCATGATATAGGGATTTTTTTTGTAAATTTTGAAACTATTTGGGGGCATTATGTACTTTTTACAAAATTTTTGTAAAGTTTATCTTCTCACCATCGAACTACAAAGTTTTAGGTTTAAACTGCATTTTATTTTCCAGATTTAGGACTAATCTGTAATTTTATTTTTTTCCAATATTTTTCATAATTACATTTTGACCAAAATTTTTTAATAATTTTCATTTTAGTCCTCAAATATTACGATCTAGGGACGTTTTTGAAAATTTTGAAACTATTTGGAGACATTTTGTAATTTTTGCAAAAGTTCTAATAATTTTCCGTTAAATCTTGACAGAAAATAACCAGAGTTACCAAAGTGCTAATGGCACAAACCTCAGGGTACCAAAGTATCAAATTTTGTCTTTTTGGGTATCAAAGTGGATTCGGTCCTAACCACAGGGTACCAAAGTGCATTGTACCCAAATATTTGTATATTAGTTCTATCTTCTATCTATAAATTTTTTAGGCTCGCCGGAAATAATGGAGACAGATTCCATGTAAATTAAAGAATATAATGATGAACCATAAATTATACTTTGGCTATCTCTAGATTTCTCATATATGTTTATCCATACTTCCTAACTTATGTTTGGATGGACGGTTGGGAAAGGAATAGAATAGAATGAAATGCTCAAAATGAGCTAAATTTGTACTTTCCCTTATTTACACAACTCGAAAAAATGGATTAACATTTACATATTTGTTGGTAGGAAATTTAAAATCTATACAAATTCACTGCATGTAACTTTCAAATTAGAATCCCATCATTTAAAAAGAGTCTATAAAACTTTTTTGGATAAAAAACCGGACCGGGCGGTTCAATCGGCGAACTGGACACCAGACCGGTCCGAAAAAAAAATACCGTTTATGTAGTTGACCCGGCTAGTCACCGGTTCAACCGACGGTTGAACAGGTAGACCGGTGAACCGTGAACCGGTTTGACCCGCCAAAGTTTGCAAAAATACATATTGACCCCAAATTTTTTAAAAAATTTACAAATTAATCCCTGGATACATATTATTTAGGGACTAAAATGAAAACTTTAAAAAAAATTTGGGGTCAATATGTAATTTTTACAAAACTTGTTATGGTTAAAATTGAAAAATAGCTCCAAAGGGTACTATATTTAAATTACTGTAAGATATTAATGTGTATTTAATGAATATATATATTTGAAAATGTATTTTTTTAAGTAAACCAGCTTAACCGTTGAACCAGCGACCCAGCGGTTGGACCATTGAACCAGTGACCCAAGCCTTCCACCGCCGGGTTAATGACCGGTCCGGTTTTTTATACTATGGATAAAATTGTAAATGCCCCACACATTTTCTTTATCAATGTAATTAATTAAGCGTTATTTATTTATTTTATTAAAATAATATGTGACATATTTTAATTACTCAACCATTATATGTAAATTCTTATAAAAGTTATTTAGTGCTTCATCATCAATAGATTAACGCAGTTATAACGGTAAAGATGAAATGACAACAATTTTAAACCTTGAGGACTAAATCATATGCAACTAAAGTATAGGTACTACATTATAACTTTAATTAAATTATATGGATTATAGTTTGATTAAACCTGTTTTTTTTCAATAAAATTATTGTTTTTTATCCAATATAAATAAGCAATTTCTTTTAACATATTACTGTAAGTTGTCGTTGATTATTTTCATAAAAAAATAGTGATCTTGCACAAAAAGTGATCTCCACCAACCAAAAAATAATTAATAATGAAAAATTAAAGTGTAATTTTTAAAACAAAAAAAAGTACTATAGACTATAGCACTTTAAAAAACTTGAAGGGAAAAACTCTAATTAGAAAACTTTAATCATGAAAAGCTCCTTATGCTATTGTTATTAACTCTAGTTTCCTTTTCAATGTAATTCCCATACTGGCGTTGAACCCACCAACCTATCGGAAAAATCCAAGTAGCAATTAATGACAACACAATAAACATGTGAATGCTTACAAAATAAACAAAAGCAACTTCCAGGAAGGAGAAGCCACCACAATAACCTCCAGTGAAAAAGAAAAGAAAAAAAAAAAGAGAAGACACAGTGGTTACACTGAATTATATGTTGAAAGCCGTAACTAAGAATGGTCCATCCACTACATTTTATAACGCTGAAATATTAAGACTAAAGTGAATCTTTAGTTTCATAACTTTTGCTCAGGTCTCAGTTTGGTCCTATAACCTTTTTTACTGTGTTTTTTGTCCCATATCTTTTGCTCAGGTTGCAGATTTGGTCCCTGTGTTGCACTATTTGTCTCATGTCTTCGGGTTAGGTGCATAATTGGTCTCACATCTTTAGATTATGTGAGATTGACAATGAAACTTTTTAAGAAGATATGAGACCAATTATGCAACTTGAACAAAAGACATGGGAGAAAAAGTGATACAGGACTGAATCTGCAACTTTTTGAAAAGATATGAGACTAAAACTGCAACAAAAAAGTTATGAGACCAAATTGAGACCTGATCAAAAGTTATGGGACCAAAAATGTACTTTGACCAAATATTAATTACACCTTATTATTAATGTTTTAGTTGGTTGGGTACATAACATGTACTCCTTGTCTGTTTATGACCCTATCTCTAATATCCATCTCTTATAAAAAACCACCATCTCTTTATCTTTCCACTCACGCTCCAACCACTTTTGTTCATTCCCTTCTTTCACAAGCCACCAATTATTTAGCTAATTAACCTTCTTTTCATTATTACTGACTACTCCAACCAATTAGCAAGCAAAACTACTACTACTCTTGTTGTTCAAGCTAGCTATATGGAAATGGACTTGGATTTAGGGTTTGGGTTCGAGACCGAGTTCGAGTTCGAGGACCACTTCCCCTCCATGATGGCTCGAATGGGTGCAGAAGGGTTCATGAGTGAGCTCCACAATGGGTTTCTCTTGTTAATGGACGTGACCAAAGGCTTGATCACTTTTGATAGCTTGAAGATGAACACTTTGCTTCTAGGGTTGGAGGTTAGGGACGACGAGCTCTTGTGCATGTTAATGGAAGGAGATTTGGATGGAGATGGTGCTCTCAGCCAAATGGAGTTTTGCATTCTCATGTTCAGGTTGAGCCCAGCTTTGATGAATGCAGGATATGTATGCTAGCTAATATATATATTAATAAATTAATAACTTAATTAACTAATTAATAATAACTTTGTTTAATTTTCATTAGTTTATTTTAGAGTCAATTATATTAATGATCTGATCCTTGAAAGATTGATGTACGTCGCATCTGAAATGTGATGTAAAATTTCTCAAATTAATTCGTGATAGATAAAATTATAAAGTTTAGCTTCTGGAAAATATAATTTCAATTAATTTGATTTTTTGTTAAGATATTAATTCAAATTTAACTTCTAATATAATTTAATAGAATTAATTGTTATGTACAATATCATTAAAATTTAGAACTATATGAAATTTTTATTAAATTTAAGTAAATATTTTTAGTAAAATGATTAATTAAATTGATTGCAATTTGTAGATTTTGTGAATTAAATCTTATAATTGTATCTTTTAGACTATTTTGAATTAGGGGTTAAGGAGGACAACACAAGAAAGGGAGAGAGAATTGAAATATCTTTTTCTTGTTTCAATAGTTAAAAATTGAAGGAGAATATTATGAGTTGGGATTCAGTTTCAATCCCTCATTTTCTTCTTCTTTCATGAATCTAAATACTTTATATTAGAAGAGGGGACTGCTTCTCAAACACGGATTTTACTCTCCCACATATATTCTCATCCTTTCATTTCAAATTATCCAAAGAAACCTTTAAGGGCTAAATTGAAATTTTTATAGTTTTTAGAGACTAAATTATGAATTTGATCTTTAATTTAATGTGATGTGATTTGTGTCTTTTACTGTGTTAATTTGTTTCATATCTCCAACAAAGAAAATGAGAGATATTGCAGAGGAAACCTTATATATATATATATATATATATAATAATGTGGATGGATATGAATAATATAATGTACATTCTTCTTCTTCTTCTTCTCTCTCTTTGGTACGTAGAGCCTATAGGATATATCACTTCAGGTTTTCTTCAGCTTTTCCTATATCACCATTATCCTAAATTCCAAACGTCCTGGAAAGAGAAAGTGTGAAAAGGAAATCAGTGAAATTAACATGCATGCATGTTTATTTTGTTGAATAAACTTAGACAGTTGACAAGTGAGGCTAAAATAATTGAATATCGAAGGGGTAAAAGAAATAAAGACTGACGTGGCCAATTTTAGGCTTCTCTATTATGATAATGGTTTTGGTGCATGTCTCAATCAATGAATATCGAGCTAGGGGTACGTACCACAGAGATTCAACTTTATATTGCGCGGATATTATCATTTCGTATTTATTAATAATAATTGTATCGTAAATTAAACCATTATTAAAGGATGGCACCAAAAAAACACATTAAAGGATTTTTTTAAAGATTTAATCAACTTATTGATGCATATAATTTACATTATTTTTAAATTTTTTATAAGAACATTAATTTTTAATTAAATTTTTATAATTGATTTTATATACTATGATTTTATTGATAATAAGAAATTCACCGTTAAATAATCATAAATAATTAAACTTTACATCTTTTACGCTCCTAACCTATTAACTCCATAGCAAGTTTCCTACTGCGCCGATAATAACAAAGGTCGCTTTTATAGTTTTATTTCTCTTAAATCTTATATATATATGAGTTGTACATGTTGTGGATGACATATTTATTATTATTCAATTTTATAATTTAAATTACGTCAAAGTCCTATTTTTTTCCCTCGTGTTTGCAAAAAAGTTCTGTTTTGGTCCCTTAAGTTTTTTTTGTTCAATTTCGGTCTCTCATGTTTGCTCAAAGTTTTGTTTTGATCCCTCAAGTTTTCGAAAAGTTCCACCATTAGTCCCTGAATCTTTTCCATCCACTTTTCCTGTTAAAAAAAAAAAAAGAAAACAACCAACTTTCATCTCCCAACAATTTTGCTCTTTTGTAAAAAGGAAGGACTTGAGGGACCAAAACAGAACTTTCAGCAAACATGAGGGACCAAAATAGTACTTTGGTCTTTAAATTATATACTACATTTTCAATTTAAATCTTATTACCTTTTTCATTCTATTATTTTTAGGATAAAATATAAAAAGGTCCATGTAGTTTAATTTGACCTCATTATTAATCGGGTCATATGGTTTAAAAAGTTGCAAACGAATGTATTATGGTTTATTCCATTTGCGAAAAGGGGCCATCAGTCGAAAATTGAACAAAAATCTTGGCTAAAATACTATCTTAAGATCCTAACTATTAATTTTCTATGGGTTTGACTATTTATCTGTATGAGGGAGGAATTTTGGCACAAAAACGGAAAGTTTTGGGGTAATATACACTACTGATCAATCTTCCCACCTACGTCTTCTCTCTCTAAATCCCTCTCCCTCTCTCCTCTTCTCACTTTTGCTCATCTTCATCCTTCATTATTCCTGTCATTCCTTTTCTACAATTGTGATTCTCGCTTTTCTTTCAAACCTTCATTCTTCGTCCTCCTCCCAAATCCCCTTCTACTAGTCTTTTCATGGCCTCTACCTATGCTCTCTCCCACAAGTCACCGATGTCGTCAGAGAAATCATTCGCAAGTATTTTAGGAACAAATTCCAAGTTCTCGATAAACATTCAACTAAGTCTCTAACTGTGTCAATTTTGGAGTCTTGCTTTGGTTCTTTGCCGATTTTGTTCTGCATTCAATTCCGATTAAGATTGATTGTTTGAACAAAAAAAAAATGGAATAAGTTAATCTAGAGATGTTTCGTTGTTTTGATGCTTGAGAGACTTGATATTATTGTGGTTGATTTAGAGGAAATTGAAATGTGGATTCTGATTGAATTGATGGATTTACAGTTTTGTTGAACTTAATATTTTATTAGGTCCAGTAGCGATCGCCTACCAATTTGTTGAGGAGACTATGATTTCAATTCTATTAAAGAATTTTCCTTCTCATGCAATGAAAATCTGAGTTTATATATTTTCTTCTTATCGAGAAATTGGAGTAAGATATGTTTATCATGGAATTTGTTATTAGTCTACCTGTATTTCCTGCGAAATTGCGATTATGATGGAGAGGAAAAATGTAACATCCCGACCTTCGGAAAGGTCATACGAATGAGAAATGATGTGTTAATAATGGTACCGGAAGAGATATGGATCTAGATATGAGATATTTGGATTTGAAGGACTTAAACTCATAGAAAAAAGGACTTAGATGCAAGGAAGAATGAGATTTTGAAGGCTAAAAAGTGAAATAAGGAAGTTATGAGATACCATGTATGATGTATGTGAAATATGATTGATTTTGGAAGTCATATGAATTTGTTTAGGGATTAAAGTGAAAGAAATGGAAATAAGATGAATAGTGTCCTGTTCTGGGCTGCTCACCACTTAGCTCACCACCAAGGGTTCGTGGCGAGGTGGCAAACTTGGGCAGTTTGTTGTACGATTTTGTATGGGCTTAGTTATAGGACTAAGTGATGTTTTGCATGAATGATGTATGATAATGTATGATAAACATGCGTGTTGATGTATGACTATGTATAATGAACATGTATGATGAATATGTATGATGAGCATGTATGATGATGAACATGTGTAATGAACATGTATGATGATGACCATGTGTAATGAACATGTATGAAACATGATGATGTATGATGACATGTCACGGTTATGATATGATGTATGAATGCATATAATGCATAAGTAATGAAAGACAAGTTAAGGCATGACTGGGGATGGTGGTAAGACCCGCCTAGAGGCCTCAGTGCCAAATGATGATAATCGGGGATGGTGGTAAGACCCGCCCTGAGGCCATGGATTGTGTACACGCTCGGGGACGCTCGGGAAGGCCAACTGCTGTGTCCATGTTGGCCAGCAAATGGTGATGGAATGATGATGAAGGAATGATGGAAAGAGGGTGAAAGCATTGCATACATGCATAAATGCACAATGATCTGGTATGTTCTCTAATCACATGATTAGATACGATGAATATGTAATATGAAGTTCAATACTGATGTTATTGACTATGATGATGACTGATGATGATTAATATGATATCTGTTATGATAAATGACTGATGTATGAATGTCAAACTGTGTGATGGATTGACTGTTAGCATTTGAAATGGTATGTAAGTGCTTAAACGCATGGTCAAGGATCATTGGGTAAGTAGATAGTTGTATCCTACCAAGAATTCTCAAATTCTCATTCCTTGAACATTTCAGATGCTAATCCTGAAGTTCTTGTTGGTGGTAACCACGGAGGATGTATTTGTGCCTCCCTTGGGATTCTAACGGTAACCGACAATCTGAAGCTGATCCCCGCACCTGAGCTGGGAGTTCCATGGGATGTAAGTATTCCACCATCCTCCCCAAAGTCGAAACCCACATCTATAGTTCCCACCTGTAAACGTTCCACCCATAGGTCCACCGGAAGTAAAGAATGAAGTTCTTGTCTATTATGGTACTACCTGAGGCTTTGATGTGCTGGTACTGTTTTATATGTCTGTAGGGGCGAAGTCCTATAGGCCAGCTAGTTATTTTATACTATACACATGTATGTATGGATGCCCAAGCAGGAGTACACTTATAGTCTATGAACCGTTTGTATAATATTAAGTGTGGGAGATCATGTGGCTTGAACCCAGATGGTCAAGCCCATACATACCATACTTATGTATGGCAGGTTATCTATGATATGATATGTTAACTATATAAGTAAGTTAATTGCTTTTTGATTGTTAATGTAAATACATATACATATGTAAGTTAAGTGATATTAGTATTAGATGGTAGAAAGTGGCAACCAGCTTAGGCACATGTTTCCGTGTCAACCAAGAAAGTAAAAGAAAAAGAAAATTTACCCTATTTTGGCAACCAAGCCTATCTTTTGAAAAGTAGACACATCTTTTTCTGCTTAAACTTTGATATATTTGACTCTAGAAGCTGCGATGTCACAAAAAAGGGTGGATGTGTAGAGAAAAGAACGCATAATATGTTTGGGCTTTAGATCCTATAGATGGGACAAAGAGTTTGATCACTTGGCTGGTGATCGGACCAATTCTGACTATGTTAATTGGCTCTCTTTTGCCATCTTTTATTGTCTATTAAATGCATAAATGACCATTTACATAGCTAGTGTTGTCCCAAGGTGTTGGATTCCGCTTATGTATAAAAATGAAAGGCTTTCATAAAAATTCTCGTAGAATCGAGAATGAAGTTTTCATTCTGTACATGCCAGATCATGAATTAGTAACTGCACCCAATCTCTAAAAAATCCCAATTGTTTCGAATTTTCTCTTTTTGGAATGGTATATTTATAGAATCCCCATGAATAGGACCAAACCTTTCTCTTTTTGATCAATGATTTATGTTTCGTCTTTCGTTTCCTTTTCGTTTGTTCGAGAGATATATCGATCAATTCCGATTCTTTTTCTATTGATTCTTTTCCAATCGAGATGTATGGATCCATGGGTCTATGTGTCTATATAGATCCCGTTCATGGATTAATGAAAATGTGCAAAAGCTCTATTTGCCTCTGCCATTCTATGAGTCTCTTCCTTTTTGCGTATGGCATCGCCACTCCCATTGGCAGCATCCACTAATTCGGAACTTAATTTGAAAGCCATATTAGAGGTGCTGCATAAGTGTTTACTAGTGTCTTTCAGGTCTACTATTGCCTTAAACCTAAGAAATATGGATGAACCAAGGCTGGAGTTGAGCCGCCACTTGCGTCGTCGGCTGCCCGAAAAAGCAAGAAATGATGATGTTAGGAAGAGCTTCCAGAATAAATTTGGGATTGAGTCATCACTGTTTCCCACGGCGCAAGTAACATGTTCAGAAATAGCAGTTTGAGCTGATCAGGCATCGTATCTTGGAAGTGGTTAGAGAAAATCAAGGAAAATCTCTTAAGTCGTCACACTGCACCGGCGACGCAGCTGACAGCGCGAGCCCAAAACTTTGCCTATAAATATCGCGTCGATTCCTCACATTCAGGGACATTCTTTTGATCTTGTTCCAGAGCTCTCTCTGGTCGTTTAGCTTAGGAGACTTCTCATCTCTTTCTAAAGTCCTTATGGACTAAATCTATCATCTTGGAGGAGGAATTCGACGATGTGGCTAGAGTTCATCATTCTTCATAAGGGAGTAGTTGTTTTGATTATGCATTTATGTATTTTCAGTAGTTCATAGGTTTTATGATCAATTGTTAATGCATTAGACAATTAGTCTTAAGGATTGTACTTTCTATACGAATTATTAATTTAATGATTAATAAAACTTATTTGTGCTTATCATTCATAGTTTTGAGTGGTAGATCCTAACTCTCATTTGCCACCATTGCTTAAGGTTATCATCGAAGTTGTGAAGTTTGCAAAGTCGTTTATGATCAATACTTTGTAATAGCAAGGTATTTGGCAATTGGCTTCGTTATCATAATTGAATCACCTGTTGGGAAATCCCGGGGAAAACACGCAGCGGAAGCAAAACGTATAACAAAAAAAACTTGCGCTCCCCAGGAAAATCCCACCCTGAGATCCGCTAGTTGAATTTAAAACCAGATACGAAAAGTGTTATACCTCTAGCTTTCAATCGGATGGTTAAACTTGGCGAGTCTGAGAAGTCCGTTTCCACGTCCTTCCTGATGGAGATTGTGCCCTAGGGCCAATCATTTTATTTATATGTTGTTTGAACATATGTATTTCTTGATTAATTTATAGAGATAAATTATGTTGTTATCATATTATTAGCATGTTTACTATGATAGCGTCCTTGATTAATTATAAGATAATTAATCTAAATCTGTCCCTGGTCGATCATTCACGTGGGAACGTAAATGAACTAAGACCAGCATGACCTCGGTGTATAGAGATACATGCACTAGATGCTTCTCGAGAGCCATGGTG
>QANZ01038270.1:0-22250 GCA_003254925.1 Chamaecrista fasciculata
TACATCAAAAAGGATTGGCCCTAGGGCACAATTCCTATCACCAAGTCCCTCATGTTCTTATTTGTGGGATACCCCAAAGAAACAAGGGGGTATTATGTCTACTACCCAACTGACAACAAAGTGTTTGTAGTCAGAAGTGGATTCTTTCTAGAAAGGGATCTTGTTTCCAAAAGAAACAGTGGGAGTAAGATAGAGCTTGAAGAAGTTCAAGTTCCAAAAGACACTTCAGAGGCGCAAACGGAAACTGGAGAAGAGCCACAAGATGTTGTGGAAGCTCCTCCAGTGACACAAGAACCACGAAGGTCTGATAGAACACATTTTCAGCCTGAGAGATATGGATTTCTGGTGACTGAAAACAAGGATGTGTT
Source organism: Chamaecrista fasciculata (assembly GCA_003254925.1). Lineage (NCBI taxonomy): Eukaryota > Viridiplantae > Streptophyta > Magnoliopsida > Fabales > Fabaceae > Chamaecrista > Chamaecrista fasciculata. The sequence continues at coordinate 369 of QANZ01038270.1, forward strand.
GCTCATGGAGCGTGGTGAGCCTACCACCTATCAAGAGGCCATCGTGGACCCCAACTCTGAGAAATGGGTTGAAGCCATGAAGGCTGAAATGCAATCTATGTATGACTTTGATCTTTTTCTTTTGGTAGAGAGAGAAAATTTGATGCTCCCTAGAGTTTAGAGAGAGAGCAAGTCGATTTTCCCTAGTGTGAGAGGAAAATTCGACTTGAACCCTAGTTTAGGGTTTTTGAGAAAAATACAAGAAGGGTTCTTATGTCTTGCGCCACCATCCTTCTTGGTTTCAAGAATTGTTATTGATAACCAAGAACTGTAGATTGGAGTCCCGAGTTCTTTTGGAGAAAAGAACTGAAGGCTAGCACCTTGGTGTCGGCAAACTGTTCGTGTGGATTACCGGCGGAGGAAGAACACTTGGAGTGGGCTTCTTGGAATCGCATCAGTCAAACACATTGATTGAATTGAGGTATACTTCTTCCTTCACCAGTTTAGATCCAACTAGTGGATCTCGTAGGGAAATCACATGTTTTTGCGCCATGTTTAAAGTTAATTTTAATTTTTGCTTCCGCTGCGCGCCCGTGATTTCCCAACAGATTATAGGGTAGATGGGCCATATCTAAACACGGTGTGTTTTATGCATTTAGTTTTGTATGTGATGCAATGCGCTAGATGTATGCCTAGGGATCGGATGCGAATTTTAACATGCAATTTAATTTTACACTACCACGTATAAGATACGAGTGTGGGATTTTGTATGAGATACAAAATCCGTGCATGAGTTTATATGTATGAGATACATGGGGAAATAAACACATGGCACAACTCATTTAATTTTAAAAATTGGTTTTAAAATTAAATTAAAATGGAACCTTTTAAAAATTAACCCTTTTAAAAATCTTAAGTTTTAATGCCATCAATAAAACACCCTGTTAAAATCTTGTTCATCGTAGAGCGGTGATCGCCCTCCGCGACACGTATCTACCTTGACCTTGAGGAGACACGGGTGAATGGGAGATTCAACGCGACGCCTCGTTGAAGTCTTGGTTTGCTAGATGCGGTGATCGCCCTCCGCGACACGTGTTTAGTGGGCCTTGATGATATGGGGGTTGGGCTTCGGCCTCGTTGTTTTGAGCCTAGCCATTCACAAGTTTTATTGTGTGACTTAATGGGGTTATCAAATCGGATTTGGACCTCAAGGCATTAGATGGGATAAACATGCCATAATAAGTATCATATGATGATATAGTCCCATAAAGATCTAAGAGTCACATGAGTTGTGATTGGTAAGGAGTTACCTACCTAAATAACCAAAGGGTGCATGATCGCCCTCCGCGACGGTAAACTTTGGTGAAATATGGATCTTAGCCACTAATAATAATTTTACTGGGTTTTATAAAATGGTGGATATTTATTTTTCCTGCTAATTAAACTTTTCATATCATAATTGTAGAATCAATGGCAACCAATGTTTCAACACTATCACTGCGATCTATCCTTGAGAAGGATAAATTGACCGGGACTAACTTCCTTAACTGGTTCTGAAATGTGAGAATTGTTCTCACACATGAGAGGAAGCTGTATGTCCTGGAAAATCCCATTCCCGAACAGCCTGCTGCAAACGCTCCAAGAGCACAGAGAGATGCTTATGAGAAGCATCAAAGTGACTCTATGGACGTTGCTTGCCTGATGTTGGCCACCATGGTTCCCGAGATCCAAAAGAACTTGGAGAACATGGGGGCATATGAAATACTTAGGCATCTCAAGGAAATGTTCCAAGTACAGGCAAGGCAAGAGAAGTTTGAGACCACGAAGGCTCTGTACTCTTGCAAAATGGCAGAAGGTGCATCTGGGAGTGCCCACGTCTTAAAGATGAAAGGGTACATAGATCACCTTGGTAGGCTGGGGTTTCCCATCACCCAAGAGCTTGCGACGAATGTGATCCTAAACTCGCTACCAAGGAGTTATGACCCATTCGTCATGAACTTCAATAGATGGAGAAGTCTGTTTCTGAGTTGCATGGGATGCTCAAGACTGCTGAGGTGTCTATTAAGAAAGCGCCTAGCACTGTCTTGCTAGTTCAGAACAAGGGAAAGGGTAAGGGCCAAGGAAAGAGGAAGGGAAAAGCCGTGGTTGGTGAGACCAAGCCAGCGGCCAAGCCCAACCCACCGCCTGCCAAGAAGGCAAAGCCCACAAATGAATCAGTTTGCTTTTTCTGCCAGAAGCCTGGACATTGGAAGAGAAATTGCAAGCTGTATATGGAAGATATGAAGAAGAAGAAGAGCGAAGCCTCTACTTAAGGTATCTATGTTATAGGTGTTCACTTATCTACTCCTACCACTTGGGTATTAGATACTGCTTGTGGTTCTCCCATATGTTCAAATGTGCAGGGGTTGAGAAGCAGTAGGAAGCTGAAGAGAGGCGAGGTGGACCTACGAGTAGGCAATGGAGCAAGGGTTGCTGCTGTTGCTATAGGAACATACGAGCTAGTTTTGCCCACTGGGCTTGTTTTAGTTTTAAACAATTGCTATTACGTTCCGTCTTTAAGTTTCAACATTATTTCACTTTCTTATTTGCATAAGGAAGGATTTATTTGTGTGAATGGGAATGGTAGATGTTCTATTTACAAGGATAATGTGTTATTTGCTTATGGTGATCTGCATGATAACCACTATATCTTGAAATTAGAACAACAACGTAATAACGATATATATAACATTGATACCAAAAGGATTAAGGTTAGCGAACCTAATCCTACATACCTTTGGCATTGTCGTTTAGGCCATATAAACGAGAAACGCCTAGAGAAGCTCCATAAAGATGGACTTCTAAGCTCATTTGAATTTGAATCATATGATGCTTGCGAATCTTGTTTGCTTGCCACAGTGAGAGGGCATCAGACTTATTGGGGATCATACATAGTGATGTATGTGGACCCATGAGTACTCACGCTAGAGGTGGTTACTCTTATTTCATTACTTTTACTGACGACTTCATTAGGTATGGCTATGTCTACCTAATGAAGCACAAGTCAGAGTCTTTTGAAATGTTCAAGAGATTTCAAAATGAAGTAGAGAACCAACTTGACAAGAAAATCAAAGTCCTTCAATCTGATCGAGGAGGCGAGTATTTGAGTCAAGAATTTATTGATCATCTTAGAAGTTGTGGAATAGTTTCACAGCTTACTCCTCCTGGAACCCCACAGTGGAATGGTGTTTCTGAGAGGAGGAATCAAACTCTATTGGATATGGTTCGATCTATGATGAGTCAAACTGATCTTCCGCCATCCTTTTGGGGATATGCTCTAGAAACTGCCGCGTTCACACTTAACCTTGTTCCGTCCAAGGCAGTTGAGAAGACACCATATGAGATATGGAAAGGGAAGAGTCCCAATTTGTCTAACCTCAAGGTTTGGGGATGTGAAGTTTATGTTAAGCAACAGCCTAATGATAAACTGTCTCCCAAATCCCTCAAGTTTCTATATGTGGGATACCCCAAAGAAACGAGGGGGTATTATGTCTACTACCCAACTGACAACAAAGTGTTTGTGGTCAGAAGTGAATTCTTTCTAGAAAGGGATCTTGTTTCCAAAAGAAACAGTGGGAGTAAGATAGAGCTTGATGAAGTTCAAGTTCCACAAGACACATCAGAGGCGCAGACGAAAACTGGAGAAGTGCCACAAGATGTTGTGGAAGCTCCTCCAGTGACACAAGAACCACGAAGGTCTGATAGGACACGTTTTCAGCCTGAGAGATATGGATTTCTGGTGATTGAAAACAAGGATGTGTTGCTCATGGAGTGTGGTGAGCCTACCACCTATCAAGAGGCCATCGTGGACCCCAACTCTGAGAAATGGGTTGAAGCCATGAAGGCTGAGATGCAATCTATGTACGACAACGAGGTATGGACCTTAGTCGCTCCACCCGAAGGGGTAAAACCCGTAGGGTGCAAGTGGGTTTTCAAAGAGAAAACAGACATGGATGGCAATGTCAACGTCTTCAAGGTGAGGCTAGTTGCAAAGGGGTTTACTCAACGTCATGGTATTGACTATGACGAAACATTCTCCCCTGTTGCAATGGCCAAATCCATTAGGATACTCCTTGCCATAGCCGCATATTATGACTATGAGATATGGCAAACTGATGTCAAAACAGCGTTCCTTAATGGAAGGCTGCCCGAGGATGTGTACATGACACAACCCGAGGGGTTTGTATGTCCAGAGCCATCAGACAAGGTATGCAAGCTTCAGAGATCCATTTATGGATTGAAGCAAGCATCCCGGAGTTGGAATCATCGTTTTGATGAAGTAGTCAAAGAGTTTGGTTTCTTACAAAACCCTGATGAACCTTGTGTTTACAAGAAGGTTAGTGGGAGCACAATTGTGTTCTTGGTGCTGTATGTCGATGACATATTGCTCATTGGAAATGATATTCCAACCTTAGAGATTGTGAAATCTTGGTTGGGAAAATTGTTCTCAATGAAGGACTTAGGAGAAGCTGCCTATATTCTAGGCATCAAGATCTATAGAGATAGGTCTCGAAGGCTTCTTGGATTGAGTCAGAGTACATACTTGGATAAGGTACTGAAGAGGTTTAGTATGTAAGATTCTAAGAAGGGATTCATACCAATGAATCATGGATTGACCCTGAGCAAGAAACAGTGTCCCAAGACACTTGTTGAGCGAGGGCGCATGAATGACATCCCTTATGCTTCGGCAATAGGATCCATCATGTATGCCATGCTATGTACTCGACCCGATGTGTCTTTTGCCCTGAGCTTGACGAGCCGGTTCCAACAAGACCCTGGTGTGGATCATTGGACCGTTGTCAAAAACATCCTTAAGTACTTAAGAAGAACTAAGGATGAATTCTTGGTATACGGTGGAACTGATGAGGAGCTATGTGTAAAGGGTTACACAGACGCTAGTTTCCAAATCAACCAAGATGACTTTAAGTCGCAGTCAGGATATGTGTTTCTCCTGAACGGTGGCAGCGTGAGCTGGAAGAGTTCCAAGCAGAGCACGATTGCTGATTCTACAACCGAGTCTGAGTATATTGCACCATCAGATGTAACGAAGGAGGCTGTGTGGATTAGGAAGTTCGTTGTCGAGCATGGTGTGCTTCCGACCATCTCTGATCCCATAACCTTGTATTGTGATAATAGTGGAGCTATTGCACAAGTCAAGGAGTCGCGGTCCCATCAAAGGACCAAACACATAATCAGACGTTTTCACCTTGTCAGAGAGATAATTGACAGAGGTGATGTAAAGATATGTAAAGTAGCAGGCGAGGATAACGTTGCCGATCCTCTTACAAAGCCTCTTGCGCGGGTCATACATGAGCGGCATGTATCGTCGATGGGGATTAGACGTATTGATCAGTGTACCTAGTGTAGGAACAACTAGATTGATGATTGTACCTAGTGCAAGTGGGAGTCTGTTGGAGATTGTGCCCTAGGGCCAATCATTTTATGTATATGTTTTGAACATATTGATTAATTTATGGAGATAAATTATGTTGTTATCATATTATTAGCATGTTTACTATGATAGCGTCCTTGATTAATTATGAGATAATTAATCTAAATCCGTCCCTGGTCGATTATTCTCGTGAGAGCGAGAATGAACTAAGACCAGCATGACCTCAGTGTATGGAGATGCATGCACTAGATGCTTTACGAGAGTCATGGTGCAATTATGTAAGGGGTTACAAGTTGCTGGACTAACCCGGAGAGTCCTGCATGGGTTTAGTCATTAGCTAGTCTCTCTTGTACGCCTCTCACGATGCCTTAGACCTGAAGTCTTGACTATTCCGGCGTTGTAGTTGTCAGACTTTGGCCTAGTCTAACGTTGCCCGTAGCAGGGTAGCCATAAGGGCTAGGTACGGGTTGGGTTGATTGCAGTGCTGAGGAATGTGGTTGACCAAGATGGGATTTTGTCCCTCATAAATATGAGAGATATCGAACTGGCGCCCTCGATGAGTCTGTCCAAGGAAAGAGTGGCCACTCAGGAAAATAGGACTAACTCAGGAAATCGAGAAAGTTGAGGTTTGGATTAAGGATGAATTTCCCGTGCCTTATCAAGAACCAAGATATCGCGTGACAATAGGGTCTATGACAAGGTGGTACTAAGGTTAAATCGGTCTTTTTGATAAAACGATAACTCACGTGTTTTGGGTAGTCGTGATGGCTTGCTAGAGTCCGCTCTCAACTTGTGAGTCATAGGGATGGCTTACTGCCAACTTCACGTGGGGCCTGCTGTGTCACACATGAGCAGGATCTGGACACCGCTTAAAGGGACACTGATTAGAGTTAATTCGTGAGTCACTCCGGTGATACAATTTAAGACATAGCTAAATGTCTAGGACATAAAGTCTTGTCTTAAATTAAATCTACGGTTGAGATATTTAAATTTGTGAGACAAGTTTAAATATATTAATTGTTAAGTAGTTAATTGGATTAATCTATTTACAATTATAATATTAGGGAATAATAAATTAGATAAGGTTCCTAAAAGTTAGGAGATTATTGATTTATTAAACTCACTAATATTGGGCTTGAGGGTGGCACCTCATTTATAGGATTTTAATTAATAGAAATGTTTTATTAATTAAAGTCATGAATTTGAAATTCAAGATTTGATCTAGATTTAAAAGATTCAAAATTTGAATTAAAGATATTAGGGTAATATTTTAATTCAAAATCTTTGGAAGATGATAAGTTGGTTATGACTTCCTAAGAGTTATGAATGTTTTTGATTTATAAAATTCCAAAGAAATTAAGGGGAGGTTGGCGCATTCTATGTGGGTCGAAGGAGGAAGATTTGATCTTCCAATTTGATTCTCAAAGATTGCATTTTGAATTCAATTAAGATATTAAGGTAATATTTTAATTAAGAATTCAAGTCCTAAAATTATAATATTATTGTAATCTTATAATTTTATAATTTGATAATCCATTAATTTAGGGATTCCCTAATTATAATTATCAGAACTCCCCTAACTATATAACCCTAGGCAAGTCGACTTTGTTGAGGCTAATGCATAAGTGAGTTTTGCAATTTTCCTTTTGTGAGACAAGAGAGGAAAAAGTCGCCTAGCTCAAAAACCTAGAGAGAGAAACTCCATCTTCTCCAAGAGTGTGACAGAAATTGAGTTGTCCTATAGCTAGGGTTTTGATAGAGAAAAACAAGAAGGTGCTCTTGTTTTCCTGCGCCACCATCCTCTAAAAGTTCAAGAACTGTTCTTGAATTTTAAGAGCCGTAGATCGAGTTCCTTGTTCTCTTGGAGAAAAGAACTGAAGGCTAGCACCTTGGTGCAATCAAACTGCTCGTGTGGATTACTGGCAGAGGAAGGACGCTTCGTGTGGACTTCTCAATTGCACCGTTCAACCGGACCGATTGAAACTTTGAGGTATAACTTTTTCCTTCACCGGTTTAAATTCATCTAGTGGATCCGTAGGGAAATCATTGGATGGCGTTTTTGTTTTTTGGCGCCATGTTTATGTTTTAATTAATTTTTAATTTTCTCGCTTCCGCTGCGCGAGCCGTGATTTCCCAACATCTCCATCAATGTGATATTCACATCGCAAATCAGGACGATACCATTTAGGGAATGGAGGAGTAAGTGGCCTAGATAACCTTGGACCCATTATCTTTCGCTCTTGAAGATCTTAAAAGAGATGAGCATTGGTGACGTTAGGCTTGTCACCACTTTCGACGTGAGATCCTTGTTGATCACCTGAATTTCCAAGTGTTCGGGCACTGGGTGCATTCCTGTCCAAAATTGTCGTGGGAACAAACACTGGGATATCAGGAAAAGTTGAGTTGGGCAATGTGTCTTGCCCCAGTAAAGGATCACTGAGAACACTAGAATTTGCTCCCTCAACTGATATGACCTTTCTATTGAGTAGGGCCCAAACATGAGACCTGAATGCATCGCAAATATCGATCGAATGACCGGCTGCCCCCATGTGGTACTCGCATTGCAAATCAGGACGGTACCATTTAGGGAACGACATGCTGAGTGGCCTTGCAGAACTTGGACCCATCAACCTTTGATGTTTGAGGTTTTTGGAAAGTTGAGAGTTCGTGACATTTGAACTTTGGCAAAGGTCTCTTCTCATTTTGGAATTGCGGTCTTGTATCTTGATTTTGTCGACCAATTAGATTGCTAGATGTTTGGTCATTGGAGTTATTCTCTCCCAGAGTTACCATAGGGGCAAACACTGGTGGAACAGAGGCAAGATACTGGATACCTCCTTCAGTGGTTGAGGTGTGGACTTGCAGGTTGGCTATCCCTTGGAGTAGGTTAGTCATGGTACTGAGGACATCATTGACATTTGTCGATTGTGTTTGTATGTGTGTCATCTTGACTGCTTGTCACTGAAGTCGATCACGGAGTGTGACAATCACTATGGAGAGTTTGCTAATAGTAGCCATTGTTGTAGAAGCTTCACTAAAGTTTTCAACGTTGGGGTTCATGATGACGCTGTTGATCTTGGTCTTAGAGTGAGTTTCCTTTATTCAAACAGTTATGGCGAAATCTCCCCTTTGAAGACAATAAATGGAGTCAGAAAATGAATGTTCATGCAAATGTTTTGGCATATTTGGCATATGGCATACTTGTGGACTCCTTTGAATGATTTATCATTTTTTTCATTAGAGTCATGACTTTTAATTTTGACAGTAGTGGGATACTACGAACTTTGAGGAGAGATGGAACCGTGACAAAACACTTTTGTTAACTTAGAACATGAAATTGCCCCCTTTTTTTTTATTCAGGGATCAACAAGGTTATTAAGATGGAGACCTTAAATTGAAGATAACATTCAATTAAAATCGAATCGTGGTTGAGGTGGAAACATAAGATCGCATAGTCCACATGATCCGATTTTTGTTTTAAAAAAAAAAAGTGCAATATTTTACCCAGAGCCGATTAGAACCGAACTGATTCAAAACCAATTGGGCTGCTCGAACCGATGTAAACCAGTAAAAATTGACCAATTAGATGCCCAGGAAATCAATTGGTTTAGTTCAAAAAAAAAAAATCGAACCAAACCGGCCCCTATACCTAAATTCTAATCCTAACTTCCTCATTTCCTTTTAACCTAGCCGCCCCCCTCCTCCACTTCATCCTTCCTCATTTTTTCTTCTTCACTTGGCCACCTCTCTCTCTCTCTCTTCCATCCTCTTCATTTCTTCATCTTCTTCATCCATCACCACCGCGTCACCTTGCCCGATTCGTCTTCACCGTCATTCATCGATGATCTGTCACCGTCGATCATCTTTTCACGGATCCTCCCCACAGACCCGTCGTTGTCTTCTCTCACCGTCACCTTACTCTCTTCGGTTTTCTTCTTCATAGAAGGTAAGAAATTGTCACTGTCACCAATCCTTTTTCCATATTTTGTTCTTGGTTTCTTCCTCATCACGATCTCTTTGTTAGCTAGGATTCGATTTTTAACTTCACTGCAAGCCTCTGGAAATCAAATTTGTAGTCATTTTTTCACGAAACCGACACCGCCATTGGACTCGGGAGGCCGAAAAATCTTGGGTTGAGAGTTTTCGCAACCGTCGGAGCTGTCGTTCAACTTGCCGGAAAATTACACAGTCGCCGGAAAGTTGGCTAGAGAAGACGACTGCCGCCGGACTACTCATTTGACAGTCACAAGGGAAGATCCCACAAGGGAAGATCCCTTGTGGGTTATCACCATTTGGTAACCCACAAGGGAGATCCCACGAACCCACAACCAAGTTGAAATATTCAACCCCAAGAAAGCTAAACAAAGGCCTAATGATCACACTTTAACCCTTGAACTCAAAAGAACAAAGACCCGAAGTGTTAGAAGACGCCACAAGGATGATCAAGCCTTGATAAGTTTATAAGTTCTATGAAGAACCCTAGAGAGAATCCACTCTCACAAAGAAAGAAGCACAAAGCTTTCTTAATGTATGAAATTGCATATATCACTTGATATGAAATGAAATTTTACAACCATATTTATAGACTCTCAAGCCAACTACTCCCTAATTAAAGTCCAAGTTGGACAACCAACATCCACCTAACATTTACCTAATTCACACACATTTTCAACAATGCAAACCTAACTTACACATATTTTCCACAAACATGCCTAACTTGCACATTTTTTCCACAAACATTTTCCTAACTCACACCCATTGTCAACAATGGACAACCATTACACCTAATTCATACAAATAGTCAACAATAGACAATTTAACATTACAACCACATGGAAAATACAAAAAGAAACCCTAATGGTCTTTGAAAATTCGCACAAAAATAAAATCTAAAATAAAAGTCTTATTTTGAACCCAAAGTATGATTATTTAGGCCCAAATGAGTCTTCATATATGTAGGTGTTGATCCAAGCCCGTTAAATTCATGTCTTTGAGCCCAAATCATGTTGCATAGCTCCACTTTTAGCCCATATCAAGAAAATGACGTTTTCAACATTATTTGGTGACACACTTGATATTTTCCTTTTGTCAAGCCTCTTGAATTAGCCCATATAAAATCTCCTTGATCCACTTAGCTCCCAATGTTGTGATTAGCCCATTTCGAATTTGCAATGAACCTTCGATTGTGTTTCGCATCATCCCATCTCTCTTCAAAAGGATTTGACCCCAAATCCTTGAAATATGTCCATTGCCTCTTATTTCGCATCAGGTGGCACGTTAGTTGGTTGACTTGGTACGTTAAGTGCTGATGTGACACATTAACTTCCACGTTAGCACCAGTTAAACAGAAAAGAAAAAAAAATGTGCCACCTGCGTAATTTTTGCCACATCAACCTAAACATTTAAAAAAAAAAGTCCGAGTTGAGCAATTAGGTCTCTGATCCATTCTTATCCCATTATTCTCAATTCCCCCTCTTTTTCATCATCCTCATTTTTTTAGTCCCAAATCCTCAAAATAAAATTGTAAAGTGTCCCAAAACTTTTCCAAACCTTCCAATTTACTCCTTAAAAATATCAAAAACCCTAAACCCCTAAATCCTAAATCTCTAAAACTTTATTTTTTTTTTAATTTTCATCTTCATACAATTTAGTTCTTAAAAATATTAAAAATCATAAACCCTAAACACTAAACTTAAATCTATAAATCCCTAACACCCCTAAAACTTAATTTTTTTTAATCTTCATCTTCATCTTCCCAATTTAACATAAATCCCTAATTTTTTTAATCCCTAAACCCCCTAATTTTTTTTTGGCCAAAGTCCTATTTTGGTCCCTCTGTTATGCTCATTGTTCCAAATACGTCCCTCAGTCATATTGGTCCCTCAGTTATCCAAAACTTGTCAAAGTTGGTCTCTCTAACGTTTTATATCCATTTTTCCGTTAAAAAAAAGGAAAAATAAACTTTCATCCCCAAAAGTTTTATTTTCTTATATTAAGGTCCTTTTCTTTTTATAATAGGATCAAAACATAAGAAAATGAAGTAAATTAAGATTTTAAGTGAATTTACCCAAAAATACAAAATCAATCTCTCTCTCTCTCTCTCTCTCTCTCTCTCTCTCTCTCTCTCTCTCTCTCTCTCTCTCTCTCTTCCTCTGTGTCTTCTTCTTCTTCCTTTTGCTTGCTCATCCAGCAACAATGGTGAAAGAGAGGGAGAAGAAGCTTCTCCTCGGTCCACTTGTAAACTACGCCGCCGAGCTCAAGCTTCTCCTAACCACTCTCCTTCTTCTTTGTGCCATAGCCACTCTGCTTCAGTTCCTCCCTTTTCGCTTCACCATTTCCGCTTCAGATCTCCGTGTTTGTATCTCACGAGTCTCACTAGGCCCTCCTCCTTCTTCTTCTTCATCTTCTAATTCCTCTAATTCTTCCGATCTTTCTCTCCAATCGAAACCCAAGCTTCTTCCTCCTCCTCCTCCAACTCCTTCGTCGGAGAAGATTTTGAGCAATGGAGTCTTCAACCCCTACGATTCCGCCGCCTACAATTTCATCACCATGGGCGCTTACAGAGGCGGCCTCAACACTTTCGCCATTGTCGGTTTATACACCAAGACGCTTCAAGTCTACGGCAAACCCTCCTACCGCTGCGAGAGAGAGAAGGACCTTAATATAAGAAAATAAAACTTTTGGGTAAATTCATTTAAAATCTTAATTTACTTCCTTTTCTTACGTTTTGATCCTATTATAAAAAGAAAAGGACCTTAATATAAGAAAATAAAACTTTTGGGGATGAAAGTTTATTTTTCCTCATTTTTTAACGGAAAAATTGATGGAAAATGTTAGAGGGACCAACTTTGACAAGTTTTGAATAACTGGGGGACCAATATGGAACGAAAAATAATTGAGGGACCTATTTGGAACAATGAGCATAATAGAGGCACCAAAATAGGACTTTGGCCTTTTTTTTTTTTTTAATCTTCATCATTCATCATCTTCATCTTCTCGATCTGCTGATGGACATCGAGCCAGGAATCGAGAGTGCAGAGGAAGAGGCTGACCTGGAAGAGGTCGAGATTGGAGTTGGAGAGAGAGATCTTGAAGACGTTGAGCTCAAGGCGGTCAGTGTGGGTGAAGCCGAACTGGTTGAAAGGAATCGATGATGATGATGAATCGATGAAGATGATGAATCTGAAATTATCATCAGATAAATCAAGAAACCAAACAGAGATAAGAGAGGGCCACTGCCAGATCTCACTGAATCTTCGATTCCGAATGGACTACTGGATACGTCATAGAAGATTAGAGCAATCAAAGGAAGCAATGTCACTTTTGGATTGGGTTTATTGCCAACGCCTACCATTCCCACTACATAGAATTCCAGAGGCTTTTACTCAGATACACGAATCTGAGTTTATCGGGGCTCTGATCTCTCTCTACCGAGTAATGAGGTTGGAAGAAGAAGACAAATGTTTTTTTTATTTTCTTTTTTGGCAGAGGATGATGAATGTGATAATTTCGGATTCACCTCAATCTGATGCTTCTGCAAGATGGCAGCAAATCAAGATGATATTTTTTTTTTAATTTTCTTTTTTTTATTTGAATGATGATGATGAATCGATGAAAATGAAGATGATGAATGAATCGACTAAAATGGTGGTTTACCAATTCTGGGTTTAAAATGGTGGTTGTTTTAAATTGTGTAAATTTTGAGAATTGATGAGATTAGGGTTTGTATCTGGGAGATTTTTTTAGAGTTAAAAAACTATTGGGGTTTGATTCAGTGTGTTTACAAGTGAGCAATATGCATATACTTTGTCAATTTCATTCATTCTCATATTACTGCATCTTTAGTTAATATATCTGAGTTTTGATGATTGGTAAATATTGCTTCTGGGTTTAGTTGGATTTTTGTGAAATGTTAAATGTCAAGCATCAGATTTGAAAAATTTGGTGTTGTGAATTTGTAATATTTATGAAGAGAGTAACAGAGAGAAGATTTTGCAAAGATGGAGAAGAAGAAAATGATGATGATATGATGAAGAGAGTAAGGAGTTGTTTTATGGGAGGGGGTTGCAGAGGATGAGGAGAAGAAGATGACGATGATGATGATAATGAAGAGGATAATGGAGTTTTTTTTTGGTGATCGATAATGGAGTTGTTTTAATGGGGTAAAGATGAAGTGGCATTTTTTTATTTTTAATTTTTGGCTGAATTAATAAAATTAAAGTGAGGGACCAATTTGCCCTCTGACCAAATGCAGGAGGGTATTTTTTTTAATTCTTATGCTGAAGTGACGTTAATTACACGTGACAACTTTTTTTTTCTTAGTTTTACCAGTGTTGTCGTGGCAATTAACATGTCACGTCAGCAATTAACAGTCCAACTCAGCCAATGACGTGCCACCTCATCTTTTTTAAAACAACTGGGTGATTGAGGGACCTATTTGCCAAACGTTTGAATAATTCAAGGACTGGGTTATACAATGTCATAAATTCAGGGACCCATTTGCCACCGCCTGCTTAATTCAGGAATCAAAATACTAGTTTACTCAATATTCTCCTCTCAACTTAGTTTTTTTATTTTAAATTTTTTATTATTAATATCATTTTTTAATTTTTAATTAAAGAAATGATATAAAATTATTAATTAACATGATTAATTATATTATTATTTGACAATATAACACTATCAATTAGTGAATTAGATTGAAGAATTAATATTATATGATGGTCGAATCTTTTTAAAAAAGTTAACTTCAAAAGTGTAAGAAAAGTGAGTGGTTATAGACCCCCACAAAGTCACTTTGGATACTCATCCACATATTTGAGTGACCCACTCCATATATATTTCTTTTTGGTATAAGTAAAGTGGGAATGGATCCTCAGCGGTAATTTTAAGGTTCTGTCTCTACTGTCCACAAATTTCAACCCGCCATCGCCGCTGCTCACCACCATCGACGGCTCGCCGCCGTCCATCACTGCCACCTCTGTTCACGTTTCCATCACCGTCGCCGCCATCGTGTATATTATTTCATTAGCATGGCCTCTTCGTTTTCCCCATTTTTAGGTAAGAGGGAAATAGATGTCCATGGCAAGGATTCTGACACTTTTAGGTTGAGAAGCCACGGATAATGGTTCTAATTTCTGACCATTTTTGGATTCTCACGGAAGCTGTGAAGTCAAACGCAAGATTTTTTTCCCTCGCAAAGACAAATATAAAGACGAATCCAAAATCTCTCCTCAACAAGCGACGGAGACAAAGACGTGAACAGCGACGGCGGTGATTAACGGCAGCGATGGATAGCGGAGGCGTGATGGCAGAGGCGGTGATAATGAACAAATATTGGAGTGGTGAATTGCATATGGGAAAACGCAGCTTGTGATAAAGAAATCCACTACAAACACAAATAAAAAAGTGTATGACATGTACATATGGCACAAAATAAGCCATTGGATATAATGGAGGGTTGAAATTTGTGAATAGTAAAGACAGCACCTTAAAATTAAGCTGAGGATCCATTCCCAAATAAAGTTGGGATGCCACGTAATATTGAGTAGGACTTAAGTCAATCATCTTGGATAATGCTGAGTTGAAGCCAACAAAGCTATTAAAAATGTACATAAATATATACGAAAAATTACGTAATTTACGTATTTAATTACTTAATTAACCCCATAAAATTGATTAATTAAAACAGAAGTTAAACCTCATAACTGATTAAGATTGAGAAGAAACGAAACTTACGTAGTGTATACGTGTAAAAGAAGAGTGAAGAGGTGGTGGGTGAGTGTGGCAAAAGACATTCATACAAATACAATTAGTTTTTTCACTCACCATAGTATAAAGATGTTTCATGTTCCTTATAGCTCTTGTCTTGTGGCTTTCAGTTTCTACATATTAAATAGCAATAGTGAGTCTCAAACTTAAAATAGTTTATTGCATTCAATACCACTTCCAAGAAAAAGTTAGCAAAATTAATACCCTTTTTGTCCCTCTCTCTTTTTTTGTTGGCTTAACACGTACCTTTTTCATCTTTTAATTTTCTTTATCCTATATTATGTTCAAGGAACCACTTCTATTATCTTTATATATAGAAGAAGTTTATTAGTGATCGATGCTCAATAATTATTGACTTATTGTCCAAAGTGATGCCTTTTTTTCAAATTATCTTCGTAGACATTCATGTATATATATATATATATTAACTTAGGCAAACAATTAATCTATAATTCATTGAACTCTAACAAATGATTAATGTAGTAACGGCTACTCATTAAATGGACTAATATTTAAATAGTGCACTACATATTAATTTTCTCTATACATTGTTCTCGTAATTATTACATTTTTAAATAAGTACTATATCCTTCTCCTTCAATACATTTATTATTCCAAGAAGTACTTGTTAATTATTGTAATGATAGATATCATTCCATTTTATCGTTTAAAAAAATGTATTTATAAAATACACATTGAATAAATATAAAAATTGATACCGATCATAATTTGGACAAAACATTTGGTTTTTTATCAATCTAAAAAATTATACATCGACAATGTACGACAAATTCATCATTGACACATAATATGAGTATTTTTAAATATAATTTGTCTAAATGTACTAACCAAATTAACTTTAGTGCATTTAGTGATGTTGATTGGGACTCTTCTTTGAGAAATTGTCAATAATTATGTTATTTCTCTTCTCCATGTTTTAGCTAAAGTGTGAATTTGGTCATGTAACTTTGCTTCAGTTCCCAAATCAGTCCTATAACTTTTTTGTCTCGAATTTGGTCCTGTATCTTTACTCTAGGTCCCAAATCAGTTTTATATCTTTTTTGTCTCAGTTTTGGTCTCATATGTTTTGAAAACCGCCCACTGCCCACCGTTAGTCCTCCTTCTATTTAAATTATAGTTTAGTCCTGAAAACTTCAAGTCCCTTTCACTTTAGTCCCTGACTATCAAAATGAAAGTGAAAGAGCATCCCTAAAGATTCTCAAATCTTATATCCTGGTCCCTAATTCATGAATTCTTCAATGGAATAGAAATGCAACAACAACATAAATTAAAGCAAATGACAGAGGAAGCAAAACAGAAAACGTAGAAAATTTAAAACCCACGAGAAAATGCCCCAAACTCGCCGGAAAACATACGGAAATCGGCGAGAAACTCAAGAACTCATCCAAAAATCTCAATTCTCACTGAAATCTCACTCAAATAATCGCCCTCAAATGCTTTAAAAAGAATTTTCGAAAATCCAAACTTTTAAGGAGGGAGGTGTTGTTTTTACATTTCTATTCCATTTCATGAAGAATTCATGGATTATGGACCAAGATGTAAGATTTGAGAATCTTCATGGATGCTCTTTCACTTTCATTTTGATAGTTAGGGATTAAAGTGAAAGGGACTTGAAGTTTTCAAGCCTAAACTATAATTTAAAATAGACGGAGGACTAACGGTGGGAGGTTTTCAAAACATATGGGACCAAAACTGAGACAAAAAAAGTTATAGGACTGATTTGAGAACTAGAGTAAAGTTACAGGACTAAATTCGAGATAAAAAAAGTTATAGGACTGATTTAGGAATTAGAGCAAAGTTACAGGACCAAATTCGCATTTTGGCCCCATGTTTTTAAAACTAAGCAAATTGTTGATGTACTAACAAAAGCATCTCCTCAACATCAATTTTTAGTAGACAATTGGTGCTTTTTTATTGATCAACATCAATTTGAGGCAGGATGTTACCAAAGATAGAATTAGAATAGAATCATTCAAATTAAATTACACACACCTTCCATATTTAATTATTTCATGTTATACTAAATAGATTAGTATGAATGTATTTATAACATTCTTATCTATTTATATAAATGAAATTGTTGCATATGTGGGGATAAGGAATGCAATCTGATTCTAAGTGTTCAAAAGTTATCATCTTTACTATTGCCATAATTATTAGATTTTTTGTTAAGTATTATTCTTTTATAGCTCCAAAATGTATTGTTCCAAAAAGTTGTTATGTAATGATGTATGTCATTCAATTTCATGGTTGACACAATATATCTGAGTTTTTTTTTTTTCTTAACAATATTTTCTCTAAATATTTACAAATATATTAACCAAATTATAATGAACTCGTTATATGCTATAATAATTATTCCTGACTTCTTCCTCAACAAATTAAACAAAGTTTGGTATCTTAATTGATAAATATATTATAACTAGTTGGGAGGTAGTGGACATGTTTTATTTATTCTCAACTAAAATAGTTAATTATAAATTTGTTGGTGAGTCGCAGGGTAAAATGGTCATTTTTTAAGTTGGTAGGTAAGAACATTTAGTATGTCTTAGGTGTTGGTAAGATATTGCTTACACCTATCAAAAAAGTACATTCTATTGCGTGCATCTCCCCTTTATAAGAACCAACCTCTTTACAGCCTTACATTCAGAATATTTCCATTTCTCATATTTGATCTCTCAATATCTTTTTCTTCCATCACTAATTAGTATGGCATTCAATCTCTTATCTCTGATCACTACTCAATATCAATACTCGCCCATGCTACCTTTCTTCTATGCCATACTCACCTTGATTATCGCATCTTTCATGGTGTCAGCTCGTTTGTTATTCCAAAGGAAAACCCCCAGCCCTGGACTCCCTACATAGGAGAGACCTATAAGCTCTACAATGCCAAAGACCCTGATTCTTTCTTCTCCTCTTGTCAAAAACGGAATGACAATGTTTTCTCTACTTATCTAATTTGTGATTTAGACAAAGATTAATTTTTATTCAAATCGAAAGTCTTACAATGAACTAAAATTCTCTCAACAAAAATATTTTTAACAAGACTCAAATTCGAGACTTTATTTTTAAAGATTGGAATGCACACATAACCTGTAACGTATATGAGTGTGTGTATAGGTATGGAGATGTGTTTATGACGAACATATTGGGATGTCCGAGCGCCATGGTGTCGAGTCCGGATGCAGTAAGGACAGTGTTGGTAGGCGAATCAGATCTATTTAAGCCCACATACCCACCCAGCAAAGAGAAATTGATTGGGCCTGAGGTAGTGTTTTTTCAACCATCTGGTCCATATCACTCCACTCTTAAGAGGTTCATTCAGGCCGCTTTTTTGCCTCCTGCTATCAAAAGCTCTGTCTCTCAAGTTGAATAGATCCTCCTCTCGCTTCTGCCAACCTGGACCGACACTGGGGTCATCAACACCTTAAAAGAAATGAAGCGGGTAAGTATAATGTTTGTAATTAAATTTCTAATTTACTTTAATTAACTCCTTCAGTGTATATATGTCTGTATGCTATGTTAGTAACGTTACTTGTCATCTCCAATCTCCATGATAGTAATGTCTCTCTCTCTCTCACGTTAGTAATGTCTCTCTCTCTCCGTTTCTAATTATTTTTTTTTCTTTTTACGTTTAGTATGCTTTCGAGGTGGCTGTCATTTCTGCATTTGGTCAGAATAAGGAGCTTGAAATGGAACGGATCAAAGACCTATATTTGCGCTTGGAAAAGGGTTACAATTCTTTCCCTTTGCATTTTCCTGGGAGTCTCTATAAAAAGTCGTTACAGGTATATATCACAATATATATAGTATTTATCAATAGTTTGAATCCTATAGAAGGAATTAATCTTTAGCAACATGATGATATGAGTGTAAAATATACGTCAAAAATAAAAATAAACAAATAAAATACATTATGTGTTTCTGTCCTTTCCTTTTATAAAATGCAATGTTTTTTAGTTTTGGTGTAATTGTACTATTTAGAGTTTAGATTAGTATTTTTAATTGCTAAATTGCATTAAAGACCCCAAGTGCTTTTGGTCAATGGTAGAAAACACTACTGAGTTTTAAAATTTGACAGAAAACACTACTCATAAGCTTTCAAAAAAATGAGGTTATTTAAGGTCCTAAATGAATAAAGTTAAGAACTCAAGGGTAGGGACGAAGCCAGGGGCTAGTGCCATGGCAAGGTTTCGACTCTGCTCTCCTCCCTCTTCATTTTTTTTTACTTTACTTATTTCTTTGTAGCGAGACAAAATTTGACGTGCAATCTTACAGATTCTCAAATTGCTAATAATCTCATTGGAGTCATTTTTGCGGCTCACGATACAACCCGCCAGTCTTCTCACTTGGATTTTGAAGTACTTGCATGACCATCCTCAAGTTCTTCAAGATGTCACTGTAAATATTAATTAAACGCTAATAATACTATTTTATGGTTTAGAAACTTATTACAAGTCAATTTTAATTTGTTTGTGTTCATGTAACTTTAATTTATTAACTCATCGTATCCTGTTTTTGATGGTTTCATATATATTTTAGGTGGAAAATTGTAGAAGATGACTATAATGGAGTTCACTATCTTCCATTTCCTGAAACTCACTTCCCCCAATGTTACTTCTGAAACT
This sequence comes from Chamaecrista fasciculata, assembly GCA_003254925.1. Taxonomy (NCBI): domain Eukaryota; kingdom Viridiplantae; phylum Streptophyta; class Magnoliopsida; order Fabales; family Fabaceae; genus Chamaecrista; species Chamaecrista fasciculata. Next base: position 20,202 of record QANZ01038270.1, read on the forward strand.
TGAGGACTTGTTATTTATATATGTATGACTTTATTTATGATGTGTCATGGATGTTACTAATTAACTACTAGGTTTAATGTTATTTATAACAATGCTCTATATATATATATGGAAATATCTATAAGTTGTGTTTTTCTGCTGAAAATATAAATAGTTAAATAAAAATTTAGTTGTCACCTACCTCTTTTAACTCCAAAATTGAAGTCTTAAAAGATTCTTAATTAAACTTCTAAATACATCATAGTTTTAAAAACCAAATTGGCCAGTCAGATCGGGAACTAACTAATGGTTCGATCCAATTCTCTTATAAAATCCCTAGATGAAAAATCAGCCAAAATCGGTGATGAATCAGCCTAGTTTTATTATTTTTTATTATTTTTTTTTATATTTATGGAATAAAAGTTTAAAAATGTTGATCGTGAACCTAAACTTTGTAGAGACACTAATAATGAAATATCAATTTATATCATTAATATTGATAAATATTATGTAAATAGAGTATATTTATATTAATTCATGTTAATTTATGAAACTTGTAATTATAACATTGTTCGTTTATTTTTTTATTTTTACTTATTTCATTATATTAATATTATAATTGTATTTTGTAACTTAATTATAGTTATTTAATTAGAATTTTACTATAATAAAGTTTATTTATTTATTACTAGCTCAATCCTGGTTGAACTTTTATTGAACTGTTGAATCTTGAACCAAGACGTAAATCGATCTAATGTTCATTCCGATTTTTAGAACCTTAAAATATATATACCAAAAAAGGGGAGGATTATATTCACAATGAAAGCTAAATTATTTGTGACTATATACAACTTAAGATTTTTATCTAAAGATTTATATTTGTTATTTTTGTAACTTTATATGTGATGATGNCAAATTAAAAACTTGAGTAAAGTATAGAAAACAAATAATTAATTTGTATCTTTTAACTTGTATATATAATATTATATTGAATTTAAAGCTGGTTAAACATTCACCATATTTTATATATAGATTTTTTTTCTTTAACCAACTAATTATTTATTTATAGTTGGCCAAACACCTATTTTGGTCCCTAATGTTTGTCGGGGATTAATGGTGAAAATTTTTTAAAATCTTTGGGGACTTAAACAGAATGAAAGAAATTTTAAGGGCCAAAACAAAATTTTAAAAAACATTAGGGACCAAAATAAAACTTTTGTCAATTATAGTTATATATAGACAATAGACACACAATTGACACAATGGCACACATTATTTTATTATCACTATCATTAGCACCTTCGAGCTTCGAACACAATGACACACACTAGACAAAAACATATTTTGTAGGGGGGGCCACCACTAGCCCATGTGTTGATGAATGATTATAGAGTGAGTATATATATATATATTAGCAATACTTTTTTTTTGGGGGGCGTGGCCCCCTCCAGCCCCTAGCTCCGTCCTTGGGTAGGAGGGTAAATAGGTAATTTGTGAAGTTGGTAGGTAAGGATATTTGGTATATCCTAGGTGTCGATAAGATGCTAGTGACATCTGTCAAAAAAGTACTTTATTTTGCATGCATCTCTTCTTTATAAGAATCAAACATTTTTACACACCTTAATTATTTTCAGGATATTTCAATCTCTCATATATAATCTCTCTCAATAGATCTTTTTTTCTTTACTATGGCGTTCATTCTCATATCAATTATCACTACTCAATATCACTACTTTCCCATGAAAGCTTCCTTCTCTACCCTACTCATCTTAGGGGCTGTTTGGGAGCAAAAGTGCAATCCAATCTCAATCTCAATCTCAACTTATGAGATGAGATGAGATGATGTTGAAATTAGGATGAGATGAGATTATGTATTGGTGTTTGGATGATTTGAGAGAAAATGATGTATAATAGGGTGTGAAATTATATAAAAGGGTATGTAATGATTGTGGTTAGGTGAAATAGGTTGTTGGATTTATTTATTTTGTATAGGGGTAGAAATGGTATATGAAATAATGATGTTGAGATTGAGATTGAGATGAGATATAGGTGTTTGGGTGGGGTTTGACT
>QANZ01038270.1:22899-46499 GCA_003254925.1 Chamaecrista fasciculata
TATATATATATGAGGGAGAGAGAGGGAGTGGGTGGGTGGGTGTGTGAGAGATAGAGAGAAAAGGAGAGAGAAAAGTTTGTGTGTGTTTGTGAGTGAGTGAGAGGGAGAGAAAAAAAAATTAATAAGAAATGATGGAGAGAGAGAAAATTATAAGTGTAATAAATGAGGGTATGTAAAATTACTATTTTGTCTAATTATCTTTTTTATATTTGTATTAGAGTGTAGGTAAATATAGGTATATAAATAGGGGTAGATTAGTAAATGTATGATAAATGGGATGATGATTTGGATGAGATGAGGATTAGGATGAGATTGAGATGAGATTATGTGCCACACAAACACCCAAACTGGACTGTTCATCTAATTTTAGGTTGAGATTAGGATTGAAATGGGATGAGATTGAAATGTCTTGTTGCCAAACAGGCTCATCTTTCATGGTGTCTCGTTTGTTATTCTGAAGAAAAAAATCCCAACCCTAGATGACCTACACCCCCAGGCTCTAAGGGATTGCCCTACAAATGAGACCTACAAGCTCTATCATGGCGAAGACCCTGATTCCTTCTTCTCCTCTCGCCAAAAATGGTATGACAATGTTTTCTCTACCTAACTAATTTATGGCTCTGTTGGAAGTCTCATAATGTGATAAAATTCTCTCAAAATAAATATTTTTAACAAAATTCAAATTCAAGACTTTATTTTTATAGATTGGAATGCACACACAATTTGTAATGTGTGTTTATGTGTAGGTATGAGGATGTGTTTATCACGAACATATTGGGATGTCCGAGCGCCATGTTGTCGAGTCCGAAGGCAGTAAGAATAGTGTTGGTAAGTGAAGTAGACCTATTTAAGTCCACATAGGTAAGTGAAGTAGACCTATTTAAGTCCACATACCCAACCAGCGAAGAGCAATTGATTGGGTCTAAGGCAGTGTTCTTTCAACAATCTGATATATATCACTCCACTCTTAAGAGGTTCATTCAGGCCTCTTTTTTCCTTGCTTCTATAAAAAACTGGGTCCCTCGCGTTGAACAGATCCTCCTCTTGCTTCAGGGAGAGGAGGAGGATCTCGCTTCTGCCTGATCCTCCTCATCTGGTCCATAGTTATTTAAATATTCCAACCCTTTCTCTATGTCTTTCTCTCCTTTTTTATGCTCATTTGAATTTCATTTGCTCATTCCAGTTAATAAATCTTGATAAAAATGAAACGAGAAAAAAGTGAAAGAAAAAAGAGGAAAAATGAAGTACTTATATTCTCCATTTTGTCAACGTGTGTGAGAGTAGATAATGAAATGCAAGCATATGAAAATTAAATAATGTGACATGGAAATGATGGAAGATCGAGGAAGAAATTGATAGTTTTATGGAAAATGGAGAAGAGGTTTGCCTAGAATGAATGAACAGAGATAGTTGCAATCAATGTAGTGAATTTAATATATGGATGCGTGGAAGAGGATTTTGAAATTCAAATTTTGAAGTTTAATGGATGATGCAAATAACCAGTTTCATAGAAAGATGATAGTGGGTTCCTAAAGTTGGGGCATACATAACCGCATAACTTCTACTTTTTATATATTTTCTTATATAATTTTGTAATATATATTTAATAATTCAGTTATAGATAATATTTTATACTATAGTTTTATATGCATGATCGACTATCTGAAAGCCCCTCAAACATATATAATAGTATATATATATATGTATGTATTAGTTGTTTCTTGTCTCCTGTTTTTAATAATATTATTGTTTGTTTCTAATTAGTTTTTTCTTTTTACGTTTAGTATGCTTTTGAGGTCATTATAGTTTCTGCATTTGGTTAGAATAAGGAACTTGAAATGGAACAGATCAAAGACTTGTATTTGCACATGGTAAAGGGCTAAAACACTTTTTCTTTACATTTTCTTGGAATTCTCTAGAGAAATTCGTTACAAGTAGGGATGAGCAAAGTTGGGACCAACCGACCAAACCTGCTCAAAATTGTCAGATTTAGTATGGTTGGGTTACTTGAGCAAGTTCATTTAGATTGTACTTTCATAAAAAAAATTATTTTGATAAGGTTATACGGGTTGACACGATCCGACCAATATATTTATATGTTTTCTTTACATTTTATGTTAATATCATTTGAAAAATAGAAATTTTCTATTAAAATGAAAAAATACATATTATTCCATACCTATTTTTATATAATTTTTAAATGGTAAATAGTTAAGTAATATATCATATATAATATTTATATAATTAATATATATATAATTAAATATATGATATTTAGCTATGTATATTATAGGATAAAATGCACTTTGGTACCCTGTGGTTAGAACCGAATCCACTTTGGAACATTGAAAGACAAAATTTGACACTTTGATACCCTGAGGTTTGCGTTGTTAGCACTTTGGTACCCTGTGGTTATTTTCTGTCGAGATTTAACAAAAAGTGCTGACGTGGCTCAATCTTAGCCGTCAATTTCTAATACATCTTATCTGTGAGTTTCTATTGCTGCTTAAACCATATTTCACTCTTCAACAAGATTTCTTTTGTGCGTTTAGGTCCTCTCCCTTTGGTAAAACAAATCAAAACACAACAAACTAAAAGAATTGATGGAGTTTTCTACAATTTCATTTCAAGAACTAGAGAATTATTAAAAAAGAAATGATAGAAAGGTCGTTAGAGTTTTGATGAATCAAAATCTTTCTTTTCTCATAAAACTTCTCTGAAACAGGACCTTAGTTAATCATATATTGAATTCAAATATTTGTCATCTTTATCAGATTGGTCCTTGGGACACAAAAAACAACTATGTATCTCTATTGTTTGATTTATCTTTCATTTAAGGTCAATAAGCTTTTATATTTTTCAAAATAGTCTTTGGAGCACATTATAAGATTGATTTTCTACAATATATGATCATAATTAATTTAATTATTTTATTAAATATATCAATTGAAATTAAATCACAAACATACTTGACTATTGATGTTTAAAATATTATATGCACTGTTAAATTTAAGTTAATATTTTACTAAAATAATTATATTTATTGTAATTATATATTTTAAACAAAATATTATAGTTAGATCATTATATTTTGCTATCATAACTTATTGAATAACTTGCATGAAAAAATTATAATTTTATTATAATTTACTAAAAAATAAATATTATAGTAATTTATCAAATTATTTAGTGAAATTAAATATTAATTATTTAATTTGTAAATTAATTAATGAGAATATTCTTCAAATTATTCAAGTTTACTTTCAAAATTTCATTTAAGTAGTTGTATTTGAATATGGGTAAGACTAAATTGCATTTATTTTCCAGATTTAGAACTGTTATGTAATTATCTCCTTTTTTACATTTTCCAAAATTACATTTTGACTCCAAAATTTTCTTATAATTTTTATTTTAGTCCTCAAATATCATGCTCTAGGGACTTTTTTTTGCTAAATTTTGAAACTATTTGGGAGAATTTTATAATTTTTGAAAGAATTTTGTAAAGTTTATCTTTTCACCATCGAACCACACAATTTTAGGACTAAACTGTATTTTATTTTCCAATTTACGACTAATCTATAATTTTATTCTTTTTCTAATATTTTTCATAATTACATTTTGACCCCAAAAATTTTGATATAATTTTCATTTTAGTCCTCAAATATTATGATCTAAGAACATTTTTTGAAAATTTTGAAATTATTTTCCGGCATTTTGTAATTTTTTTTTTTTTGGAAAAATGCTAACAATTTTTCGTTAAATCTTGATTGAAAATAACAAGGTACCAAAGTACTAATGGCGCAAACCTCATGGTACCAAAGTGTCAAATTTTGTCTTTCAAGGTACCAAAGTGTATTTGGTGCTAATCACAGGGTACCAAAATGCATTTTACCCTAAATTTTATGAAATTAAGGTACATTTATTAAACATAACTATTTTGATAATCTCTATTCACTTCTTGCGTTCTTCATTTTATGCATGTTATGATTTTTGTGATTAATTTATCAAAAATAATAATTAAAAAGTCATAATTACGTGTTACAATATATATGTTTCCTTTAATTGCAAGTTGTGCCCATAGTAAAAAAAATCGGACCGGACCAGGCGGTTCAACCGGTGAACCGGCAAACCGGACACCAGACCGGTCTGGAAAAACAAAATACCGTTTATACAGTTGACCCGGCCAGTCACCGGTTCAACCAGCCGGTAGACCGGTGAACCGTGACTCGGTTTGACCTGCCAAAGTTTGCAAAATTACATATTGACCCCAACAAAATTTCAAAAAATTACAAATTAGTCCCTGGGTACATATTATTTAGGGACTAAAATAAAAAACTTTAAAAAAAATTTGGGGTCAATATGTAATTTTTACAAAACTTGTTATGGTTCAAATTGCAAATTAACTCCTAAGGGTACCAAAGTGTTTAATTTTTACTTTATATTTAAAATTATTAGAAGATATTAACGTGTAATTAATGAATATGTATATTTAAAAATGTATTTTTTTAAGTAAACCGGCTCAACCGATTGAACTAGTAATCCAGCGGTTGAACCATTGAACCAGTGACCCGAGCCTTCCACCGGGTTAATGGCCGGTCCGATTTTTTGCACTATGGTTGTACCACATAATCACCACTAGAGGTTTTATTTTTTTTTTTTTTAAACACAAACTGTGAGATATCATATCACAACTTGTGTGCAGCTTTTTTTAAAAAAAAGAATAATAATAATTTTTCCGTAAAGAAGAATAATAATAATTTCAACCGCAATTATGTAAACTAATAAGAGCCTGTTTGGATAGGCTTTTTTGATCTAATAAGCACTTATTTAATTCAAAAAAGATCTTTTATAAACACAAAATCTTGTTTGGGTAAATTTTTAAGAAAAAGGAGAAGTTACAAAAAAAGTTAAAATATAATTTTTTTAAGAAGTTCAATTTTGTAGCTTCCACTAAAAGCACTTGAAAAAGCTATTCTTTTGGTTCATTTTATTAATTAAAAGTACTTTTGACATTTTATATCCAAACAAATTTGATAATTAAAATACCAGTGCTTCACTCAAAAGACCTTTTAAAAAAAGTTTGATAAATAAAGTTCTTTTTTCACAAGCTTATACAAACGGGCTCTAATTCGGTCTCTAAAAAATCACCAAGATAACAACTCGATTTCTGAAAAATTGAATCATACAATTTAATTTTTAAAAAATCAAAATAAGACACTTATCAGCCCTTCACATTAAACTAAATAATATACCGTGTTAATCTTTCAGAGACTAAAGAATACACTATTTTAATATTTCTGAGACTAAATTGTATATTTAAATTTTTTAGGGACCAAATCGTCAACTTGGTGATATTTCAAGGACTGAATTGTTAGTTTACTCAAAATTTTGAAATGTACATGATTTTATATATATATATATATATATCCTTACAAAAATCCTTGATAAAAATTGCTGGCCAAGAAAGAAAAAGGAAATGATAAAATGGGCTGGAATTACACTTGAAAATCGTGATTGGTACTTGTTAAAGCCTAAAAAATGGCTCATAACACCTAGTCTACGCTGGATCTAGTCCATTACTTAAAGAAACACTACAAAAGTTATGGAAGCTCGGGATTGAATACTCTTCATTTCGATTTTTTTGCATTGTTTATAGATTTAGAAAAAAAAAAGGAAGAGAGAAAAAATGTAGGTCCCATGAAATAAATAATAGATGTGTAACCCACACTTTCTCTTCATTTCTATCTTTAAATCCACAAGAAATACAAAGAGGATCGAATCCCATGGAAGCTCACACTGGATGGTGTATATCAGCTCGTATTGCAGCACAAATGAGAGCTTGATCAGCGTCAATATGACAGCTATATCTTCCTCCTCAAAAAAGAAACTCAAGTTATTTTCAATTCTTCTCGGTGACCCTTTACTCTCTCTCTCTCTCTCTCTCTCTCTCTCTCTCTCTCTCCAATCAAGACTAATGTAAAACAGTGGTACACAGACTAATCTTGCACCATAAAACCATATGAACATAAGCAAAAACACTCTCACCCGTCCTCTAGGATCTCCCGGTGTACATGCATGCATGATGTGCTGCAGTATTTATAATTATACCTGTGGAAAGGAACTTTACCAGCAAGTGAAGTATTACAACAGGAACAGTAAATATCGCCGGCTACTCCACTTTTCGGTTCTGAAGTGCTAGGGACAGTGGTTGCATTGTTACTTTGAATATTGAGGGCAGCCATTCTTTTCTCTGCAGCAGCTGCTCTCTTTTCTCTTTCTGCAGCCTGCGCTCTTCTTAGCGCCTCCTGTTTTGAGAAACGTGAAGTGATTAAATTAACCAGTGCACTTATTTAACGTATATAGTGGAAAAATACAAGATAGGAAAGTTGGGAAATATCAGAAAACTGGGATATTATATGGTTGCACTATTAAAAATTGCAAAATACATTGCCTTTTAAAATCTCAGCCAGCACTAAATCAATTGTCTCACCTCTTTGGATAATTGCAACCCACTGTTGGATTGAGATTGTTCTCTACGAATAGAAGTTGAAGCATTCAATTGGTTTTCTGCAGTTTTACAAGCATTCTTAGCAGCTTCAGCCTAAGCACCACCACATCAAACTTTAGTCAGAATTATAACTTTTTGACAAAAGTAAAATAAAAAAAAAATAGTAACAAACAGAAAAGGAAATAAAAGCTTCCCAAACAAAATTTTCCAGCTGATATGCTGCTAACAAAGCTCTTTGCTTGATTGCCTCCAACTCAAACCACAGGCAATAGTAACATATATATCACCCAAATGCAGTTCCTAATTGGTTATGCACTCTAGCTCATGACTCAATCATAACCTATCTGTATCATGTTTGCTTGGTATATGGGTGAGAAAGAAAAGAATTACTATGAAATATTATCTCAATCACAATCTTATCTGCATGCATTACATTCAATAAAGCCAACTATTCCATCTCTACCCAGACAAGGAAAATCTGGAACGCATTACATTCAATAAAGTCACAATTAATTGGAGACTACACAGGTGCTCTCAGAATTCAGAAATAAGTCCTAAAAAGAAGATTTGATGTCACTATATATAACCATGCGACTGAAAACAGTTTATATATGTACCTGAGCCTTCTTTTCTTTTGCTTTACGTAACTTTTTTAATTCCTTTGCTCTGGCTTTTCTCTTGGCATCTTTTTCTGCCTGCACAAGCACAAAAGGATATCATCACTCAGTCATGGAACTTGTTAGAGTTGACCATCAAAACTTATATCAAGAAACTGACGGTTTAGCTAAAATATTAGAGTTACAAGGTTAGAAAAACCTCATTCACTAATTTATCTATAGTCGTATATTTTGAAATGATTTATCTATATAATCAGAAGCACCTGCTTAGTTGCTTGTGATTCTTCCATTTCTTTGGTCAGGGCACTAGGCACTTTTGCAGCATTCCAATCCCACTTCTCAATGTTTGATGCCATGAACCTTCTGAAAGTATTTCTCACTTCCTTCTCATGTGCCAACATATATGGGGTCCGGCCCCTTTCATCTTTCATGCAAGGATCCATGCCCTGCTCCAGGAGTTCCAAAACCTTGTGAGAGTCACCAGATTGCGCTGCTTGATGTAAAGGAGTTGATTGACCAGGTATGTCATTCTCACTCTCATCACTAGCACTTGAAACAAGGTGTTTATCATCATCTTGCCTACTTGAACAAACTTCACTTTTATCCTTGTCCTCCAAGTTAGTCATGTTCTCTTTGATGGTGGCCGGATTGACATTTCTTACAGTGATGGGAATTGATTCTAAATCCTCTTTATTGCATTGTAAAGTTTCCTTCTCATCTGCCTCAAAGGTTACTTGGGTCAACTGGTTATATACACGCTTTGCTTCCCTTAGTGTAGGTCTTCGAACAGTCAATGGAATATTTCTAATAACACAATGCTGATTGCTAAAATAAGGTCTTTCTCCATCAAAAAGCAGTTGACGGCTACTTGAGGGAGCATGTAGGAAAACACAGTTCGAAGCATCAAAATAAGTTCTCCAAGCAGTAAGCAGCTCTTGAATTTCCTAAGATGGTGCATTAGTAATCAGTCTTTTTTTTTTTTTGCATGAGGACAAATGCAGGCACATACACAAAAGGGGAAACAAAAGGAAGTAAACAGAAGGAAGCATTTTTTTGCATCTCCATGTGTGTTCAACAGAGAAAATCTGTGAAAATGGGAAGAAGTTTCTTTTAGAAGAGAAAAGTTTTGTTAAAAGGTAATGACTCAGGGTCAATCAGTGTATCAAATTAGATATAACTAAAGGTTTGTTAATTGAATTGTCACATTATTAATCAGCAACAATACAAATGATACTAGGATTTCTAAAATCTCACTGGACCAACCTTCTAATTGTCATTGAAGTTATACACAGAGTTGGCACTCTGCACTAAACATGGTTGAATTTCAATAAGGGAAAAAAGACTATGCAAAACCCTTCCTTGATAAGCTCCCATTGTGCACGCATTGAGATGAAATTGAAACTAAATAAGAAAGGTACACACTTTTATTTTTAATCTTTTCAATCATAGATTTACTAACCTCTATATATAATTACCTCTAACTCCATGATACTTGGTAAAATGATGTTTCTGTGAGAAGTGCATATCTTATTTATTTTGTTCATATCTTTTCTTTTATTTGTACAGGCTGTATATAGCCATTGCCTTCCTTATTTACTAGGTCAATTATTTCCTTTTATTAGGATTAGCTAGAGTTAAGGAGTAATTAGGATTTCTTTTGTATATATATATTACCAAGTACATTCAGGATATATATGAAAATAAGAATTATTCAGTTCTCACAGTTTCTTTATATCCTCAATCCACTATATCAACCAATGTCTAACACCGAATGCACAAAGAATGACGCACTAACATAGAAACAAACAACTAACTTTCAAAACGACATAGCATGGATTTGAATACCTTCTTTAAAGCAAGTTCATTATGACGACGAAGTGAAGCCCCTGCAGAATGTGCAGCCCTGCCAGAACCATCTTTTGACGACTGTTTCTTTCCTGCCTTGGCCCTCACCACATATCTACACAAGCACAAATGAAAATTCAAAATCCATTTCTAATCTCTAGGCAAATAGCACAATAGTCAAACTTGATCAAGGAAGGAGACATAAAAATAAGCCAACCCCCACCCATCAGTGGGTACCCTTGCATTCTTGAACTGACTGAAACAGGCCCAGATGCCCCTTTGCAAACAGGCTACCCAATTGGTAGCCCAGCCCAAACCCTCAAAATTTGACAGACAACTCAAATTTAAATTCTAGTATCAGGGTATTAATCAATGCTTATGAAGTAAAAACTCCATTCGATCACATGCACAAAAAAGGGGGAAAGAAAAAATTAACTACTACAGACAGAAGCCCGAGCACAAAATTCAACAACGTAATGACACTACTTTACACCTCCTGCCAAAACTGGTTTAACAGATTAAAACAAAAATATATCAGTCATGGTTATCCATTTTCATTCTGATAGAAGCATTTTCATCCTGATGAACTGAAAATATCATATGTCTCACATTCTTTAGAAATAAAAGTGACTTAAAGCCATATAAGATTTAATCACCATTAACTAGGAATTAAATCAATCAAGGAATGGATGACAACGCAGTCAATGCCCAAAAATATGCATATAATCAGGAAATAAAGATGTGTATGTTCCATTATGAAAAGATTCTAATTTTAGATGCTAATTAAATATTGGTCTGCTGAGACCCAAGAAAATAACCATTTTTTTTTTCATGATATATTGAGTTTATCTTATCCCTATGATGTATTTTGAGTATCTTATCTTCTGGTTCAGTATTCCCAAGAACTTTGAATGCTTGAAGCACCACTGTTGCTACATTTAGGATTATTCATTGACCAACAACTCACACATACAAAGGAAGGACAAAGAGGGACCTAAACAAGCCCAAAGAGGCTGAATCTGGGGCTGCTGGGCTTGAGAATAATATAGAAAAGCCCAGGGAGCAAGAAGAGAATGCAAAAGGAAGATTGGACAAAAAGTAGCTGGCATGGCATAATGGTTTGTGCACTCTTGGGTGTGCGTATGTTTATGCCTTAGTAGTATATCAGTAGGGAGGTAGGTACTCTTTAGGGTAGGGAATTGGTAAGGACATTTTGGGAGAGACTTGACCTCTCGAAAGCCAAGGTGTGAGGGTTCCTTTGCTGGGTTTTCTTTGTTATTGTTGATGTTCTGTTTTGGTGTTTTATGAACATTGGAGACACCATTTTTCTATATTTTTCATTGTTATCAGTAATATTTGCAGCAAGGTTCTATCATTCATGTAAGATTTTTTCGAGTATAATACGGAAGAGTTCTGAGACAATTATCTGACATACTACAATAAGTCATCAGCATAAATCAATTATTGAACATTGAATCTGTGTGAAACTGTTTAAGAAATAATGAACAAATCATAATAACCGATAATAAGTACAGATGAACGGCTGCTAACCTGTGAAATGTCTTGTGAGCTACAACCACATCACCATCAAACACACAACCAGCAAAGTGTCCACCAGATACAAGCAGCACGATTCTCAAGTAGGTATTATTCCTAGGTTCAAGTGTCAGAGATTTCAATTTCTCAATCACTTCATTCTGAGCCTTTTCATTCTCATACAATACACTGTCACTCATATTCATTATCAAGCACTTCCAAATAGAAATTATCTGCCCTGTCTGAAGACAGATAAGTAGCTTTTGCCTAAAATTCTCATGTAATTTGTTACGGACATCATTTTGAGTTTGAGGCTTTATTTCATTATCATCATCATCATCATCATCTGATCCTGATATACTTGAAACATCAAAATCTTTAAAAGAATCAGATGTCATCACCTCAAAATCTTCTTCCTTCACAATACTCTTTCCAGCAATTGTCAACTTCACCTAAGATCACACAATAAAACAAAACATGAATGCTAAATGAGAAGCAAAATGCAACATATTTCATCTAACACTAAGCATATCAAGATTCCTAAAGAAACAAATAAAAGCCAATTGCAAATTCATAAACAAAAATCAATAACTTTTGGGTTATGCTCATCAGAGGATGAAGGCTTATATAGATTTTACAGTTGATTATTGAACAAAAAAAGGGTCAAATCCAGTTTTAGTACTCAAGTTTTCCAGACAGTGTCAAGTTCTTTTTTTTTTTTTTAAATATAGGTTTCAATGTTCCAAAAACAGTTGAATGCTGTACTTTTCCCGAAGTTATTAACTGTCAATAGAGTATCACATGTGAAATAGCATATAATTTACAAGTTAAATAAGACGTTAACATGACTTTCTAATCCCCAAAATGGCATCTCTCCATCAATTTTTTTTTTCCATGTTTCCATGTGTAATACAGCATTCATCAATTATGACTATGTGTAAATCTGAACTTCGCCTTATTCAACTCGCCATGTATGAGTTCAACTCCAGCACATCCTTTAATAAATATATAGACAAAAGCACGTTTTGCTTCTCCAAACTTTATATCAATTTTCAATTTCATCTCCAATGTTTATTTATTGCAATTTTATCTCTAAAGTTCCATATTTTGATTGATTTTATCCTTCGCATTTCATCTAAATATTAACAACAGATACAGATTTCAGACATATAATATAAAACTAATAGATACAAAAAATCCCAATCCTAACTCAGATTAAAATTTGCCATGAAGTGTCTCTTTAATTTATTAGAAGTTAGTGAGTAAGAAACATTGAGATACACTTTGGGATGAAAAGGTGTTTTTGCATATATGTATAAGTTTCTCCCTCACTGACCATTCAGGAATCGTGCATTGAAAAATTAGAATGTTAACAAATAAACAAACAAGTCGATGCCCAAAAAAGCAGTGAGATTCATTTCATTCTTACATTGAACCGATGAATATCCGATTTGAAATGCAAACGCTGGTCTTGAAGGGACTCAAATTGAGCCTTGCAAGTATTGCAGGTCAACCTAGGCACCGAAAGGACGACGTTGTCTTGGACCCCAATAGCCTCGTTCTCGATTGAATCAAGGGTTTGGTGGACTGAATCGTCGTCCTGGCTATCGTGAAGGTGATGATGAGAGGCTAAAGAGTGAGAAGAAGGAAGGAGGCGACCGGAATCGAAGAAATCGGACGGAAGTTCGAAGAGCGATCGGTGTGGTCTTTCGTGAGAAATCGCCGCCGTAGTTGTAGACCTTGTGGTACTCTTTGAAGGAAGATTAGCCGCCATAGCCGTCGAAATGAGGTGAGACTCGTCCAAGTTTAACTGAGTGAACATCAAAACAAGTTATCTTGCGAATTGGAATTAAATCAGTACATTCACTCATTCTTTTCTTGTTTGCCTAAAAATTTCATTATCTCTATTATATTAATTTTAAGTCAAATATTAATTTCGTCCTTCGTTCTCAATTTTTTTTTTCCGGTTAATTTCATGATGTTTTATATTTTGGTCAATAAAATTGATTAAAATGTAAAACATTGGAGACAAAATTGACAATTAGTGTAAAATTTGGATACAAAATTATTGTTTTTGTCTTAATTTTATGTTAAAATCAATGTAATAAAATCCGGACCGGCCCGACCGAGTCCACCCGGAAACCACTGACCCGAAGGTTGGGCCGGTCCGAGTGGACTAAGAAACCGACAACATTGGCCCAAAATTAACCCGGATCAACCCGCCGGCTTTTTCACAAAACCGCCACCCAAAACCCGTTTTGACCCGGTTCATAGTTGTATTTAAAAAAAAAATATATATTTCTTTGCACTGTGAGGGCACTGGATCCTCTACCGTGCTTCTCTGGTGCTGTCTCTGCAGTCCAAAAAATCTGATCCGTCTATCATATCTAATGGTCCGTTTTGTGCCACGTGTCCCATTTTCTTTTATTGCAATTGCACCCTATCTTTTTCTCTTCAAATCCTCTTCTATGAAATCGTTCGATTTCACCTCTTCCGTCGCCGCTATCTATCCTCTTCTATGAAATCGAGTTTCATCCTCTTCCGTCGCCGCTATCTATCACTGTGGCCACTATCCACCGTTGTTTTTCATCTCCGTCGCCCGTCGTCTGTCGTCTGTCGTCGTTGTTTATCATCATCGCTTCTGTTCACGTCTTCGTCTCTGCCGCCTTCTATTTGTAATATTTATTCCCAATCTATAAAACCCAATTGCTCATCGTCGTCCCTGTGGCTGGCCGATGTTCATCGCCATTTACGCTTTGATTCGCCGCCGCTTTCATCGCCACTGCCGCTGTTCACGGCGCCATCTCTGTCGCCATCGATTTGTAATTTCTATACCCAATTTATATTTTGTATACCCAAGTATAGTTATGAAATCTGCTTAAAAAATGCATTTCTTGAGTTTACATGTTCTTTGTTTACTTTTTAAAACTTATATCATTGCATTTGTATGGCATTTATATTATCTTCTTGCAATTGTGATAAGAAACACTGATAATCTATTCTAGTAGAGGGGATCAGAGGAAGGAAGGAAGGCAAAATCATGCATGCATGTGATGGGACCAATTGATTGAATTTCTTTATTGTGGGCACTAACTTATATAGCTTAAGCTAGCGACCCATCAGAAGAAAAACAAAAATGGCATTACATATATTTATATATGTACCATCATCTTTAATTTGGGTATACTGATAGCTTAGTGTAATCATATATATTGGATCGGAAGCTAGTATATAGGCCTTTATACATATATAGATCTTTAAGATAATTCAGTTTTAATTTCTTGTGAAGATTAGGATTTTATAAAATTTAGGCATGTTCTGGGAAATGGTTAACAGTGCTGATTTTTGGGCCTACCACACCAAATCACTATTGTAGTTTGTTTTTTTTAAT
The DNA here is from genome assembly GCA_003254925.1 of Chamaecrista fasciculata. Taxonomy (NCBI): domain Eukaryota; kingdom Viridiplantae; phylum Streptophyta; class Magnoliopsida; order Fabales; family Fabaceae; genus Chamaecrista; species Chamaecrista fasciculata. The sequence continues at coordinate 36,797 of QANZ01038270.1, forward strand.
TTAGTTGGTGTTTACTGGTTCCTTGTTTTCAGGTCTGTATTTGTGTCGATGGCCCTAGTTTGTAGTCCTAACTGTTTCAAATAGACCTGGGCGTAGAGGTAGAAGGCAGATTTGAGATATTATCATTTGTACTTGAAATTAGAAGCATTGATCCTAGATTCTGGTGACTTTTTGTCTAATTTCCCTTCCCTCTATTATTTTATTTTGATTTGATTACTGGGCTGTTACAAACATGTAAAGGATATCTTGTTGCAACTAGAATATAACATATGTTCAAAGTTACTCTTTTTGCATTAACTGCAAGACGCTGGAGTACATGCTTTGTCAAATGTAGTGAAGTTAAAAAACTTTGGGATGATGTTCAGGTATGTATATATGTATATATATGCAATTGTAGGTTTCCCTTTTTAATTTAATTAGAATATGATTATGTTACTTCTGAATTGTCATCTAATATTTGTGGTTGAATTGTTACAGGATGTAGTGAATTTAAGAAAAGTAAACCTGAGTGGATGCAAAAATTTGTTGGAGCTGCCAGATTTCTCTAAGGCAAAGAAACTTGAGATGGTGGATCTCTCATATTGTGAAAAATTATGTAATGTCCATCTATTTATCTTATCTCTTCACACCCTGATTACTTTGAATCTATTTTTCTGTGGAAGATTGAAGAGCCTACAAAGTGAGAGCTATTTAAAATCTCTTGCAAATCTTGATGTTCGTTTTTGCCTTAACCTCAAAGTATTTTCCCTATCTTCTGAGATTATAACTAATTTATCTGGAAGCAAAGCATGATTGCAGTATCCATTACTCAAGAATTGTGTACTGGAGTTTCTTGGTGTCTGTACTTGATGCATTATTTGCCTGAATTGATTGGAATGTAGGATTGAATATAGGATTGAACGTGCATCAATTGGCAATAGTCACAGATGCACTTTTAACATTATATTATGTCATGAAAATTGCGAAGTGAGTTTCTTAATCCTTGAAATATACTTAATTTTAAGTAACTACAGTGGCTGGTTTACTTGGGTTTCTGATTGTTTGTACTAAATAATAAAATTTTGCACTTTCATGTAGATACTTTTATTGCTTGCTGTCTGGGCCTGAGCCTTTGTCTACCTTTGAGAAGGATTGAGCATGACATGTAGCAGAAGATCTTAATCTTCCAGCTATGCACCTGAAAGGCTAAAATTACTATAGTGGTCACCCTGGATTTCTAAGCTTTTTGGAGGGGAGCATGTGACTCTTGACTGGAATGAAAGTGAAGTGAGAAATCAGAGAATGAGAGAAATACATAGTGCAAACTCGACTTCAACCATTGTATTTTTATTGTTATAGGTTCTACACTCATTGTATCATAAATACATAGGCAAGTGTAATTCAAATGTATAGACACATTGTACTTGACTATTCATTATCAATAAAAAGAGATATTTGGAATACATTGTGTTGGCTTTCAATTGTACTTTTAATTACAATGTTAGATACAAAATAAGCAAATGCTATGTCAAATGCAAAATAATAAAATGCCTCCAAAAAATCAAAAAGAGACTGTCATCATCAAAAAAGTGATTTTCATCATCTAGCCCCTACTGAACTCCTATACATGAGAAGATCCAAGAGAGTCCATTTGATCAAGCCCCTATGTAAATATAAACAAAAACTTAAGTTAATATCATAAAATATACATTAAATAACTGAACTGACTCATGATAAATCTTACCATGAGAAATCTTACAAAACTAAATTGTTGGTCATCTCTATCAACAATATTGCATTGTACTTGACTTGAAGTTGCAATATCCTACATAAATAGTTAGAGGCACATTAAATCTTTGACCAAATATTTGATGCAAACTGCATTAAATTACATACCATTGATTGTTCACTTTGGGATGCTATGACGGTTGGCTGTGACATAGATCTAGATTTCTTTTTCTTCTTAGTTTTACTCTGAAGAAGATCAACCCAATTCTTCATACGCTTTCTCCTCTTCGTCCCAAGCCTCTTCTTGATACCAGTTGGTTGTGAAATGTTGGGTTCACTAGCTGGTATAGACTGATCAATCTCAACTATCTCAGGTGGATCTCCAATTCGAAGTTCCTTGACTTTCTCCATTGCTTCATGCACATATTGTTGAAGTATAGAGGATTCTTTTTCACAACCCGAGACTTCAGCACTTGCCTTATTGCACATGCGAGAGAGCTCTCTAAAACGAGCAGTATGAGTCGATCTGGGGTCTTCAATAACTTCTTTTCCTTGGACATTATATATAATGCCATTTCTAGCATCTCTCGAGAATCTTTTCAAAATGTATTGATTAGGAATTGTATCTACATCATTGATGATAAAGACTTTGAAAATATGACAACACAATAACCCAGATGACTCGAAGTTCTTGCAACTGCAACAGATAGATAATTCTTGAGGATTAAATAAGACTACCCACTCTCCCTTTTTGATATTCATAGTAATGAGATATCTGAATACAGAACCACTTTCATCTCTTTCCTTTACACGACAAACAAAGAACTTGTCAAATTCTTTTTGAAATTTCTTAAACATCTCACGAGTATATACTTCTGCAACTTGGTTCAAGATATCTGAATGTGCACTTTGTATCTGTGGTAACTTAATTCTGCAAGCAAACTCTTCTTTTAATTCATTATATCTTTTATCCTCCACAACTTGCTCGAAGAGTTTTAAGAACTGAATAATATCCACATCTGGATTTGTCCATTTTTTGACATCATTATTCAAGCACTCACTCAACTGGGTAGTTCGAGCGCCCAATGTAAAGACTTTCTTCATATGGCAAGCTGCCCATTTTTCTTTAATTGAATAAGTTGTTTTCATCCATGTGTTTTCTTGAAGACTGTAATCTGATAATAATCGACTCCAAGCTGCTTCAAACTCAGTCTCTTGCTCATATTGGTACATGCATGCTTCAAAATCTTGTAAAAGGTGAGAATCATCCTTCAAGTAGGGTCCTAAGTGTTTGATGCAATTTTGATTAAGATGCCAAGTGCATAAGAGGTGGGATGTCTCAGGCAACACCTCATGTAGAGCTTTAGCCATCGCTTGGTCCTGATCAGTAAAGATGGTTTGAGGCTTTTTCTGATTATGTGCTTCTAAGAATGTATGAAATAACCACTGAAATGACAATGATGTTTCATCATATAACAACGCAGCCCCGAAAATAACCATTCCATGATGATGATTAAATCCGGTAAATACAGCAAGTGGTCGGTGTGCTTTATTTGTGGAATAGGTTGTATCAAATGAGACAACGTCACCGAAATAACCATAATCAAGGATCATTCGTGCATCTCCCCAAAATATATTGGTTATTTGCTCCTCAGAGTCCACCTAATATGTATGAAACATTATATTAATATAAAAGACAATTTGAAATCATATAAATTATAAATGAAGAAAGATAACTTCAATTACATAAGTCTCACCTGATATGCATGAAAAAAGGAGGGATTGTCCAAAAGTTGTTCTTGAAAATAACGCAATAAGCAAGTAGCTTCTCCAAATGCCAAATTCTTTTGTCGTTTAGTACATAAATAGTTTTTCAAATCCACTCGTGTAATTCCAAGATGATCTCGTCCCCCAGCATGCTTGCTCATCATTGCAAAGCTAGTTCTTTGAGTAACCCCAGAATCTTGTGCTAACTCAATTTCATATGCTTGGACATCAGACAACTTGCGTTGGCAAGCTAGCATATGTGTAGTTTCAGGGGGAAGGAGGATATGATTGTGATCTTCAATCAACTCATGAACTTTGAACTTCCCATTAACAAGCTTAAGGGATATTCTTGCCATGCAATTTGTTCTGGTCTCTGCTCGAGGATTAGTAGTTAAATAATCTCTCTTGTCCTTTACTCTTAATCCTTCTTTACAACAAACAAATCTACATGAAGTGATAGTTGTCTTATCTTTCTTGCTCTTATTGGTATAATCCTTCCTAACACCAAAACCCATTTTACCACCATAATCAGACCAAGATTTCCAAGCACTCTCAAAACTATCAAATTCCATTCCAACTTTCAGCCTCCAATGATTCTCCATTGAGGCTTCTACTTCCCTGCAAAATTATTACAATTTTAAACTTAAAACTTAAAAAAAAAAATCATTCCACTACCTACAATAACCAAAGTAATATATACTTGTATGAATGAATTACAATGAGTATAATTACTTGCATAAATGAAATCTGTCAGTTTTGCTCTTCATCAAATCTCTCAAACTTACATTAAACTTACTTTCTCGGTTCCACAATCATAAATTTGAAGCATATACGCCCATTACTTTTTGTTTCAATAATTATATACATTAGGTGGGTGTTGAGTTTTGACCTCTTTATTGGTCCATCAGACAAATATCATTAAAGAACAAAAGATGAATGGTTTTGTGAGGAACACAGTAATATAGTAATATATTATTGATCTTTTTATTGAATCATTTTGCTAGGCATATCTAGTAATATACTGCTAATTTTTAGACAAAATCTTTATGCATGAACTGTCATTGATGCCGATAGATATAATTATCAAATATCTATGATAAAAATCAAAACAGATAATTTGGTAGAAAGTAGAAAATGCTTATATAGTTATCAAATATCTATGAAAAATCAAAACTAGAATGCGCAGTCCCCACACCTACACATATACATAATATATTAATAATGTGCACTATTACATTTATGGCCTCATTAAAAAAAGGAGAAAATTCCTTGCTTTATTTTCACTCCAGTGGGAACTGTTGAAGAGAAAAGTATTTAATAGAGTTGAGGTACAAAACAAAAATTATGTCATTGATTTTGTGAGGAACACAGCGGAATGCTACAAAACTTGATGAATGATAGAGGTGCTGAGCTAGAACGAATCAAGGGCTTGAAAGGAAATAGAAATTACCTACTCATAATTGAGGCTGGACAAGAAAGAATCATAAATTTATGGAGAAAATAAGGAAATTATAAGCTTGATGAAGCCTTACCTGCAACCAACCAGGGACTGTGGAAGCTACAATGGAGACATAGATGAATGAGGGTAAAATGGCGGCAATGTTAAAGAAAATACAGGGACCCAAAAAATGAATCGACTCCAACACAGAATGAAAGGGCGGGAAAAGAAATAAAACATGAAGAGGCTGAACATGTTAAAAATTCCACTGCAAATGCAAAGAAAAAAGTGGATGACAGGTGGCATAATTTCAACACTTGGATGTCATTAATGGTTGAGATCTTGCAAATGGTAGAGACAGCACCAAAAAGCACGGTAGAGGATCCAGTGCCCTATTATACATCATTTTCTCTCAAACCATCCAAACACCACTACATCATTTCATCTCATTCTAATTTCAACATCATCTCATCTCATCTCATAGGTTGAGATTGGATTGAGATTGGATTGAACTAAAAGTTCCCAAACACGCCTAAGATTGCCACAAATGAATTGTGAGATGCATGAGTAGCACCTTGAAGCCACAATTATTGATTTATTTTAGTAATCAGCACTTTCGATTCTCTTCTGTTTCTATTAAAGAACAAGAATAAACTTGGGCTGCAAGGTATGTGTTTCATTCTAAATGTCATTGTACGGAAGATGCAAAATAGGTCAATTTTGACCCAAATAAAAAATCTGTCAATTGTAACCATAGATATGCAAAATACAAAAAAATATAAGTGTCTTAGAGTGGAATCTCCAAATGATCTTATATATTTGTTTCAAAATTCAATTTCAATTTTTGCTTTCCAAAATGTTCAAGTTGATTATATATGTTTTCATAGTTGTTCAATTTATGATGATGATTTTTCAAGCCTCCTCTTCCTCTTCAGGCCTGTCACTTTAGAGTTATGTGTTACTTTTAATAAGTGTTTCTATATTTAATTAAGGTTATTAATAAATAATGTCAAATTGAATTAAAAAAGTGGGATGCTTATTTCAAGGTTTAACGAGTAAAGTTAGTCATATATTTTTTGATTCCAAGTTTGAATGTGATGTATTCGTAGTTATGAGTTACTCTTAATGAGTTTTTTTTTGTTAAGTTGGAACTGTCAACAAATAATGTCAAATCAAGTCTGAAAATGATTTTGTGACAAAAATTGAAAAATTATTGGAAAAGAATGGTCTCAAACCCTTTTTGGATCCGATTTAACCTCATTTATTGGCGGTTTAACTGAATAAAAAAAGGAATCGTTAAAAGTAACCTGTAATTTTGAACTCATCATATTCAGATTTGAAATAAGAGAAATATGACCAATTTCGCTTGTTTGACTATTAAATAAGTGGTTCACTTTAGAGACTTAATTTAACCTTGTTTGTTAATATTTCAAACTAGATAGATAAGTACTTATCAAAAGTAATTTGTAATTGTGCTTGAACTTGAAAACAAGTAAAATATAGTCATATTTAGTAGTTTTAGAAGCAAAGTGAATCACTATGAAACTAGGAAGCACGGACACGGACATAGACACGGGACACGGACACAGACACGTCGACACGTCAAATTCTTAATTTAACATGGCATGACACGACACGACATATATATATAATATAATATATTATAATTTGAAGAAGAGACAAAATGAAAATAACCAAAAATTCATAAATACGGATAAAAATTTCAAAAATTGCAAATGATGTCATATATGTTCGTACTCCATATTCAAAAAATTATAAATGGAGTATTCTTTCTATGCATTATTTAAATATTTACTAGAATTTAATAAACATATATATGTAAACAAGCAGAATATTTCCTGAAGAATCTAGCTGAAAAGTCATTTAAAAATCAATTTCATTTTGTCTTCAACTATTGTTGTTGCCTTCATTAGTAAATATAACCCCCTCCAACTCCGGTTCATCAAACAGTGATGAATGATGATGAACGATGATGAATGACAGTGAACGGCGATGAACATCGGTGAACGAAGGTGAACAAAAGTGTCCGAGAGAGTTTTGTCGAAAGCGATATGAGAAAACTCAAAATTGATTTTCAAGGTTAAAAATTTTACATTTAAGGAGAAGTTAGATCGAAGACGTGTCCAAGCTGTGTTGAGCCGTGTCCATGGCGAGACGCGTGTCTGACATGTGTCGTACGCGTGTCCGTGTCCGACATGCCGACACGCCAGTGAAATGGCGTGTCCATGCTTCCTTGCTATGAAATTATATAAGACCAATTTAAACATTTTGAAAAATAAATGACCAAAATGAACTTTAAAACAAAAATATAAGATTAATTTAAACATTCAACCTATATATATATATATGTATATATTTATATATCATATTTTATCCCCTCCTCATCGCACCTAAAAGAATAAATCAAATAAAAAATAAGCAAAGTCCTATTTTTGTTGTACAGTTATGTTCAGTGTTCTAAATTGGTCTCCTGTTATTTTTCGTTCCATATTAGTCTCCCAGTTATTCAAAATTTGACAAAGTTGGTCCCTATAACAGTTTTCATCCATTTTTTGTTAAAAAAAAAAAAGATAAAATTAATTTTTAACTCCTAAAAGTTTAAATGTTTTTGCACTAAGGACCTTTTTCTCTATAATAGAACCAAAATGCAAGAAAAAAGAAATACCTGGGGTTTTAGTTTATTTTACAAGAAAATCTCTCTCTCTCTCACTCTTTCTCGTGTTTGGTTTGGGTGAATAGCAGGAAGACCTTCGAGTTCTTCGCCGATGAGTACACCGCCGTCGCGGCGGAGGATTCCAATGCTTCTCCCTCTTGGATTCCGCCGAAGAAATCATCACCGACCAGAAGGTTGTCGTCATCAAACCCGACTCCGCACTCGATTTCTCCCCCGAAACGACGCCGTCTCCGACGACTGAGCTCGAAGTTGGAAATAGAAGAGAAATTGCCGTCGCCGGTGAAAAAATGTGTCAGTGAGCGAGACTCAATGACTCGCGCTGATTTCTTTGATGTTCGCTACCGTCGCCTCGTTTGAGTACCATGTACAAGGGGAGTCCAAAGACAAAGGCATTTCATTCGTACCCTAGAAACGACTTCGATTTAGAATCTGGAAAACCCATAAAACGACTTCAAAATGATCGAATCATTCGGAACTCGCGTGCGCTAATGTTTCAAAATTCACCCATTTACGAGCTTCTTCAGAAAAATGCAGGTCAAGCTGCTACATTTGTAACGCATATAGAAGAGGGGATTCATAACGAGAGAGAGAGAGAGGAGGAGATAGAGAGAGAGATTTTTGTGTAAAATAAACTAAAACCCCCATGTATTTCTTCTTTCTTACATTTTGATTCTATTATAGAGAAAAATGTTCTTAATGCAAAAAATTTAAACTTTTAGGAGTTAAAAATCAATTTTATCTTTATTTTAACGGAAAAATGGATGGAATCTGTTAGAGAGACCAACTTTGTCAAGTTTTGCATAACTAGGGGACCAATATAGAACGAAAAATAACTGGAGGACCAATTTAGAACATTGAGTATAACTGGGGGACCAAAATAAAACTTTGGCCTAAAAAAATATAATCATTTCATAACTTAAAAAAAAAGAAAAAGAAGTAAAGTGAGCTTATTTTACAATTAATAACCACCTTACCCTATTAAAGAAAGGTCATCACACTATAATTAGGGAGATTCATTCACTGTGAATTTGGAATGAAAGGGTTCACTTGACCGTTAAGAGTAGATAATTCGTTCACGGTGTCTTTGTTTCTATTACATTTTATCTCATCGTCTCTTATTCTATTTTGCGATATTTGAGAATCGTTGTCAATACCTCACTATAGGTCCATAATATTTCTATGTTCTAACTATTTAAAACTAATCAATTAAGATTGACAAAAAAAAAAAAACTAATCAATTAAGAATTCTCAAATGTACTAGTACTAACAAATACATCTTTGATGCAATCATCAATTCCCGACAAACCACAATTACAACGAGCAGACGTATTAATGATGAAGAAAGTATTTTTCTTTGCTACTAACACTTTTGTATATAAAAAACAACTCGTAGAATTAATTAAGAGTGTTTGTTGTGCGGTTTAAGCAATTTTGAATAAAATTTTTAACAAAATACTCACATTGGTTTGGAAATGATTTTTAACCAAGCGGTTAAAAATAATTTGGCTAACCAAACTAAACTAATAAGAAAGCGGTTTGAACGATCGGTTTAAGTGGTTAAAATCTTATTAGTTGTTTTTGTTAATTAATTATAAAATTAAAAAGAAACATAATAGTGTTTTGGGATGATAAGTCTAATTTATATAATAAATTTAAAAAAATAACAAACAAAATTAAACATTTGAGATAATAAAATTGTATGGCCAAGAAGGCAAGAACAAAGATTAATTGTTGTTGAGATAAAAAAAAAAAGTATTATTCAATAAAATAACATAATAAAAAAAGGGTAAATTGCAATTTGGTACCCTGTGGTTAGGGGCGGTTCCCCTTTGGTACCCTGAAAGAAAAATTTTTGCATTGTGGTACCCCGTGGTTTACTCCGTTAGCGATTTGGTACCCTGAGGTTTTTTTCTGTTAGGATTTAACGGCAAATGTTAGTTAAAATGTCAAAAATCTCCCAAAAAGTCTTCTCTTATGCGTTTAAGTCCTTTCCCTTTACTAAAAGGGATCAAAACATAAAGAATTAATTATAAAAGGGTCTTTAGAATTCTAATATTATAGATTTTTCTCCTTTTCATAAGATTTCTTTTGAATAG
>QANZ01038270.1:73146-116562 GCA_003254925.1 Chamaecrista fasciculata
TTGGACCAAAAAGTATAAGATTAGTTCAAATTTAAGGACTAAATCATCCCTATAGACCAAATAGTTGATGATTGAAATATATCAAACACTAAATTGTATATTTCAGTTATTTAACAATTGATTATTTGACTCGATATAAATCGAAGGATATCTCTTCTCAATTTATTAATTTAATACAAGTTAAGATCAAAGACTGATTAAAGTTAGGGTTAGCACTCGTACAAACTACAACATGGAAACAAATAAAAAAAGGGTAAATTACACAAATGGGCTCTGTGGTTTGACCCATTTTCATATAGGGTCCCTGTGGTTTAAAAAGTGTCAAACTAGGGGTCCGTGGTTTCCTCCGTTAGCAAATAGGGTCTCAGGTGGTTTTTTCCATCCAAATTAACAGAATTAGGTTAGAATAAATTTTAAGTGGACTGTTTTGTAATTTGAACTTTTTCTATTAGAATAAGGATTATTTTGTAATTTGAACCAACTCTAAACAAACCCTAGAAAGCAATTTGAATCTAGACTTCTTTTTCTTCTTCCCCAAATTACTCGTCGTTCGCTGGACATCTCTTTGTTCATTCAAAATAACAATTTACAACTCTAAACATCTCTTCATTCGCTGGTTCCCTTTGAAGTAAGTTTTTGACCCAAAAATGCACAAAGAAACCCAGAAAATGAACAACAAAAAACTTGATGGGGAAGAAGAAGAAGAAGCCGCCGACGGAAAAAACGAACTCAGATCTCCGCCGGCGACGTTTATGTGGCTGTCGAATGACAGAGACGTCATCAAGGACCCAAAGGGGCTTGAGGTCATTTTCTTGAAACACTATTTTAATCACAGGTCCACATGGGAAGAGAGGCTCGTCGGTAAAGCAGAGGGTATCATCGATTTTGGAAAAGACTTGTACAAAGGGACTGTGGTGATTGGAAGAAAAGACATCGAGGGCGGGGTCACCGTTATATGACACTGATTTTGGATTTGGAAGACCTTCCAAGGTTGAAATGATGCATAGGCCAAAGATTATGTCTATTGTTGAGAATGGATGTGAAGAAGGTAGACTTGAAATTGGCTTCAATTTTAAAGGGAAGGATTAATATGAAGCTTTCCTTTCTCTCATTCAACGAGGACTTCAAGCAGTCAAATCATAGATTAAATGCCTAATTAAACCAAAATTGGATATCTTATTGAATACCATTCATCCTTACTTTCTGTCTCCACCCGTCCCGCCGTTGATTCTCACATCTTTCGTTTCCTTGAATTAAAACCTAAGTCGTCATCGGTTTAGGTGAAGAAGAAGAAGAACAAGAAAAATGTTGCGAGAATGGAGTAGGAAGTCTTTTATTTTTAGTTTAAATTGCAATATAGTCCTTTTTTTAAATTTGTTATAATAAAAAAACGTTCAAATTACAAAACAGCCCATTTTAAAATTTATTCTAACTTAATTCTGTTAATTTGGATGGAAAAAAATCACCTGGGACCCTATTTGCTAACGGAGGAAACCACAGACCCCCAGTTTGACACTTTTTAAACTACAGGGACCCTATCTGAAAATGGGTCAAACTACAGGACCCTTTTGTGTAATTTACCCTAAAAAAAATTACCAAAAAATGAAGTTTTTAAATTTTTTTTTTTTTTTGACCTAGCACAAGACTAAGCAACAAAACGAGGCATAGCAGCCCCACAAGAATCGGCCATTAATCTAGCACCACAAGCTTACATAACATCGCTAGTCTCCTACTTCGGTGAATTCCTCACTCTCGTTTCTATCTATTCTTTTGTGTTGAAGCTACCAATGTCTGACTATTTTCCATCAGATGTGATTCTAGTAATTCTTCATAAACTACCCCTCAAGTCTCTTTGTTAGATGCATTTCTGTCTGCAAATCTTGGAAATCCATCCTCACAAACCATGCCTTCATCATATCGCACCATAACCAACATCTCCAAACCAATTCCTCTCTCTTCTTGCACATTCAGGGTCGCGATGATGCTGATGATGTTGATGATGAGTTGAAAGGCAATTTCTACTCACTCTATTCAGATTATGATGCAACAAATCGCCTTTTGAATTTCAAATTGCCTCCTCTCTGGTCATCACAGCCTTGTGGTAATTAGTTTGTGGTTGGCACTTGCAATGGCCTCGTTTGTTTCCATGACTACGAACCTGAAACCGTAAACATTTGGAACCCTTCCATTAACAAACATCTCACTCTTCCTAAACCCTCTCACACCTTTGATACTCGAAGGGGCGATAACGTTTCTTATGGGTTCGGCTTTGGTTCTCTCAACCATGATTTCAGAGTCGTCAGGATTGTCACTGTTGCACCTCTTCCATTTGGCATTTCTGAAGATGAAAGCAAGTTTGTGAATGGGGTACTGGACTGGCTGGCCTATCAAACAATTAATGGTGTGAAACGCTATTTTATTTTGACATTTGAGGTTGTTGAAGAAAAATTTGGAGAACTGATGTTGCCTCAATCTTTACGGTCAGAAAATGTAAGTGGTGGGTTGTTTATTTTAACTGGAGGTAACTTGCTTGCTCTGAAATTTAGTAACATTTGTGTTGATTCATACGAATGTTATACTATTTGGGTAATGAAGGAATATGGTGTTGTAGAATCATGGACTAAGCTCTTTCACTTTTCAACAAGCAATAGTTCCATGGCAGGTGTGTTGACCCTTAGGAATAATGAGGAAGTGGTCATAGACTGTTTGTTTGGTGAGATAAGACAAAACTTCTATGGCTTTTTTATTCCATTTGTGGGAGATCATGTTGAGAGTTTATTTTTACTAAATGAAAAATATGCAGAAACCTACCTTCCACTTTAATCCTTCATCAAACACTTCCCTTTACATCCATCAAATTTCAGCTCCTATCCTTCTCCGCCTTCCACTCCGCCTTCCACTGACCCCTCAACCCCATTTTAGAATTTGTCTAGGTTCGGAAAGTTGAAGAGAGTCTATGAAAATATCTCCAAGTTGATGAATGAAATTAGCATTTTCTCTTTTGATAAACAATGCTAAAGAGGATATTTTGAAGATGTAGTAGAAAAATTAAGAGAATTGATGTTATGTAAGTGTTGGAAGGAGTGACCTTTGGAGGTATCAGGTGTATGTTTTGCAAGAAGGAATTTGATCTCTGTGATTCATAGAAATAGTTCTCTCCATCAAAATCTTTCTTGTATATGCGAATATAAGATTGTAGTGTTGTAGAATCATGGACTCGTATTTCATTTTGATCTAACAAGTTGTCTATTTAATTTGTGGTCTATTGACACTGTGCTTCCCAGAATTTTGAATGATTTGGTTTCTTAAATAATGTTGTAGGTTCTTATGGTTGTCATCTTTATTTTATATAATGCAATGAAATATTAACTCTGCAATGGATACATCTTAAAGACAGTATAAGATTTTTCTATATTTTTCTGCATAACTTGTCTTTGACATTGTGAAACCCACAACAGCTTCTATAAGAATTATGCTACAAGAAAAGTCCTAAGTCTTAATGCTGCTTTCCATAGGATCTGTTTTTGGAATTTTATGTAAACATCAATCAATAATTCTTTACGCATAAAAGAAGCTTTTTAAAAAATTAAAAGGCCGTTTACAAGATCATGCCTACATGTACTATACTCCGTAAATCGCACTTTGTACTCCCTTTCTAAAGATCAAATAGAATTTAGAAGCTAGAGGCAAGTAAACACAATCGGAATTACTAGGACAGAGCTTTCTTCTTCTGAATTGATCAAACCTGACAAAATCTTAAGGGGGAGAAACAAATTTGCAATTTTTACTAAAGACTGGGTTCAATTTTTTTCAATTATGATAAAATGAAATAAGAACCAACAAATGCAATTTGTAAGAGTGCAGCTCACTTGTCAGTAAACTTCTAATAGAACATTTTAGATTGTAAAGATTTTGTAAGTATCATCTCTAAAATTTCTTAAATGCCGATTCCGAACTTCCAATGTCAGTTATAAAGTACAGGATTATTCTAACGCCTTAAGGAGAATGATTAAGAAGGAATGAGAATTGTGAAAGTGATGACAAACTGTTACATTAAAGTGGTAGTATTTATATAGTTGAAGTAGAAGAATTACCTTATTTATAAGTATACTATTGCCTTCCACCGTCTATTTTTTTTTGGTCCTTCTCTGTTTGGCTGTCTTGTGTCTCTCTTCCTCTAGTTTATTTATTTATTTATTTTTTGGTATAATGTAATGGAATCAAGGAACAGAACCATTGTTATTAGTTATCTAACTGTTTAAAGAAGTTACAACTGGAGGTATCTATTTTGCCAGGTTGAATTTTCTTTCTATGATTCATAGAAATAATTTTGTGACTCAATTGTTTCAGTTTTTAAAATCAACAATTTATGTAATTAGCTTGTGGTTTGCTTCAGTTTCTTGGATAATGCTACATTGTCTTGTGATTGTCAAATACTCAAATTTATTTCATATAATGGAATACCATTGTTATTATCTAGAACTGGTGCTATACAATTATTATGTACACTTTGTAGAGTTTATAATTCTGTATTGGTTTACTCTCTACACCCTGTTTTCTTTTTTCTTTTTGGCATAACTTGTCTCTAACAATGATAAAACATACAAACTCTGTAAAAATTATACAACATGCAAAATCTGTACTCTGCATTTTTATTGGCTGCATCTCTTATTCCATGTAAACACCACTAAATAATTCTTAAGGATAAAAGGAACTTTATAAAAAGACATGGATCATTTACAAGGTTATGCCTACATGCATGTAGTACTACTGCCCAAGATTATGCCTACATGTATGTGTCTTTCTGTAAATGATCTTTAACAGTGTTAACACATATTGTTGTTACTAACTGTAATTAGTTATCATCCCCCCTCAAACTCATGGAGAGTGAACCTTGACATTGAGTTTGTCGCGAAATCTCAAAATTTGAGAATTAGCAATGGCTTTTGTTAGAATGTTTGTTGTCTGTTTTGTTGAAGGAACACGCGTTACATCTATAGCCTTTTAGAGAACTTGCTCACGCACAAAATACAAGTCTATCGCCACGTGTTTCGTCTTGCCGTGGAGTATTGGATTAGCTGACAACAAAACGACACTTAGATTTTTCAGGAAAGCATTATCTACTTCTACTTGATGCAAATGCCAATGATTTGTGATAGCAATTGTTAAGATAGTTCTTATGGTTGCTAGCTTAATCACTGAGCTGAAAGTTTCACTGAAAGTCCCTGATTGAAACTTTTGCAAGAAGCCTCGCTTTAAGTTTTTGAATTGAACCATTTGGTTTCTTTTTAACTCTAAACACCCACTTACAAGAAATTAGACTTCTTTCAGATGGCAATGAAACTAACTTTCAAGTTTTATTTCTCATGAGAGCATCATACTCTTCTTTCATTGCAGCATACCAAGCTGGGCTTTTCAAAGCTTCCATAACTATGTTTGGTTCTGTGATTTCTGACACAGTTGCAGTAAAACCTTTCATTTTAATTTTCAGAGTAGAATCTTCAAATGTTGAACTTGGTCATTCAAAATAGACAAAACAGGATTGTTCTGTATATTTGTACCTGCTGAGTTGAATAAACCAGTAATCTCACGATTAGATTGAGTTTCCTGCCCATGTCTTTGATCATTATTACTTGAATTTTTAAATGTTGTGCCAACTTCAGTAGTAATAGATGAATGTATGATGTACAAATTACCACTGGTAGACTGTTTCTGAGTTCTAACATCAGGAGATAATTTCTCATTGTTATTCTTGAACTAAACTTATTTCATCAAATTTGACATGCCTTGAAATATACATCTTATAACTTTTAGGATCATAGCATTTATAGCCTTTATATTGATCTCTATACCCCAGCAAAACACAAGGAACTGACTTAAAATCAAACTTATGTTTGTTATAAGGCCTTAAGAATGGATAACATATACTACCAAAAGTTTTTAACAACATATACTCAGGTTTCTTCTTCCAAAGTATTTCATAGGGTGACTTCAATTTTTACAAAGTTGTTGGAGTTCTATTAATAAGAAAAACCGCAATTCTCACTACTTCATCACAAAATTGAAGAGGTAAGGCAGCTTGAGCTAGCAAGGTTAAGGCCATTTCAGTAATGTGCCTATTCTTTTCAGCTTGAGCTTGATTATTCTATGTGAAATACCGTTTTTTTTAAAGGACTATATTCTTTTCCTCCATCTGTTTGTAGGCATTTTAACTTTGCTTGACATTGTAATTCTGCAGCTGTTTTAAAGTGTAAAAAGGCTTTCTTTGTATCAGATTTCCTTTTTAACAAATAAAGCTGAGTGAATCTTGAATATCCAGTGGTCAGATTTGGAAATTTATACAGTCCATCTTTCTTAATTCCTTCAAGAAGCACTTTCTTTGTCACCTGACATTTAACACAGCAGGCATTAGCATTAAATTCAAAAAAGACATTATTGTCTTTAGAAAATTTTGAAGTACTTAGAAGATTCCTAGTAATTAAATTAAAGGCACATGTAATAGAGATTTTGAACTATCAATAGTTTTTAAAAAAGCTGAACCAATACAAGTAATGTTCAAGCCTGATCCATCTCCAATGTAGACCCTATCATTTCCAGTATAAGTTGCTTGTGTTGCCATGTTTCCTGAATCATGAGTCATATGGGTACCATGCAAGATCATAATTTGTTTCATTAGTTGCAGCTAGTAGTGCAGTATTCTTTGGTGCTGCTGATTGTGATTGATTTTCAGTGATTTATGAAGAAGCAAATAGACTTATGAATCCTTGATCAAACCTAAAATAGCACTGAAAGGCCATTTGTCGCACTTTACCACAAAGTTGACAAATCAACCTATTGTTGGAATTAGAATTCTGAAGTTTTGGGACTGTGTAAAAATTTTCAGCAAAAGTATAGCTCTGTGTGCAAGCTTTCTTGTCCATATTAGTACAAATAAAATACTATTAAAAATAGATCAATGAAAGAAGAAAAGGATAATTTAGTTGCTTTATTCAAAGCTGCACTGCATTTGGTAAACTAGATGAATTATTTATAATTCTTGACTTGAATTGAAAATTTTGCCTACCTTATAGAATAAAGAATAATTTGTAAAGCGGTATGTCTCTGCATTCTCGGCCAAAAGTCTTTCTTATGTCAACTATCTTATATTCAATAGAGATATAGCCTTCAAGTATATAATTAGTGAAATAACCTGCATTTGATTTACAATTATTAATAATGAGAGACTAACTTCGATTTATAGTGATGTGCAACTTCAGGACAAAAGGGTCACCCTAAGATGATCATCTCGTGACTATTGAGAACTTGCAAAATGAATATAAAGGCTTATTGTTTTTTAAACTAGGGAAGGCATTGCTGCAAATTAAAACCGAAGATAACAATGTTTAAAGTTCCTAGCACTATCACTCGATGGTCATTATTAATAGATTTGTCGTTACAAGAAATGAAATTATGAAACTATTTGGGAGCATGTTCTTGGCCTTCCATCTATGGAATCACTATCTTAATCTAGGAGTGTACACGGGTAGGGCTGGGTTTTAGCTAGACCATAGACCCGACCCGGCCACCTGGTTCAATCAGGCTTAACTGGGTCAAAATTTCTTTTCTAAAAAAATTAGGGTAAATTATACTTTGGTACCCTGTAGTTTGATCATATTTCACTTTGGTACCCTATGGTTTTAAAAGTGACACTTTGGTATCCTGTGGATTTCTCCATTAACACTTTGGTACCCGTTGGAGCTATTTTGTACTTTTAACCATAACAAATTTTGCAAAAATTACATTTGATCATATTGAATAATAATATATTTTATGGTTAATTATTGTTACATTTTTATTACAATAATTTAATTTATATTATTAATTTAATTTTATTTAATTTTTATGTTTAGTTTAAAATGTATAATGGCAAAATTACTCTTTTGGTCATCGAATTTTACATAAACTGTCAATTTTGTCTCTAATATTTTTTTTATGGTTGACTTTATTCCCAATATTTTACATTTTGGTCAATTTTATCTTTTAACTAACTTATTTTAATAAATTAAGGACATACTTTCTAACAATTTTATATTATATATCATTAGCCACATATATTATGTCATTAATATTTGGTTAAAGTAAGAGAAAATGATAAAATTGACTAAAATGTATAACATTGACCACAAAAAAAAGATTTGAATAAAATTTAAAGTTAGTGTAAAGTTTGGGGACCAAAAAGATACTTTTTCCATGTATAATATACTATTTTATGCTTGTTCTCATGTTTTTTTTTTTATTTCTTTCAAATACATATAAGAATAATAAGAGATTTGTTAGCAATGTTTTAGTGACTAGATCATTCCTTGATCCAGTTAAGAGTTCAGATCACTAGATTGTTTAATCGTCGGACCATTCAAATCAATTGTTGAACCATTTAAATTTAAAAATGATTTTATTTAATTTTTTTATTAATATACAAAAATGATTTACTAAAAATCTAAGCCAAAGATACAAGTTAGGTAAAACAATTATCAAACATAAAAATGAGATAAAATATACTACTTTGATCTTTGAATTTGTATCAACTATCAAGTCAAAGAAGTATTTTTTAAATAATTAAAATATATGATTTAATTCTTATCATAATTTTCAACATTTTAGTCTCTTTGACTATTTGGTCCCTGAATCTAAATTGATTTTTTTTGTCTTTAAAATTTAATTTAAGGATTAAATCATTAACAATTGCAACATTTCAAAAACTAAATATTTAAATTGTATATTTGATCATATAAGAACTAATTTATAATTATCTACAAAAAGTAAAAATTCAATACAAATTTAGGACCAAATAGCATAATATTTGAAGGACTAAATTGTATATTTTGATTATTCAAAGACTGATTAGTTTACTCAATATTAATTCAAGGGTCATGTCTTCTAATTTTATTAATTTGATACAAGTTCTTATCAAAGACTTTTTTTTTGGAAAACAAGACCAAAGACCTGATTAAAAGACTTTTTGTAGCACTCAGTACAAAGTCATGGAAGCAAATTAAAAAAAAAATTTACCAAAAAAACAAAGTTTTTAACTTTAGGGTAGTGCTACAAAACTCACAGTAGCCTAAGCAAATCATTTTGTGTGTCTATATCTCTCTTACTCAAATTAATTTTTTTAAAAAAATATATTGGAAACCCATCAAATCAGCAATGTTAGTAGAGAGAGAAAGGAACAACAAAATGAGTGGCTTTTGCAAACGTGAGTTTTGAAGTGTAGCCCTTAACTTTAACCTACACATTATAGTACATTACATAACATCGCTAATCCCTCTTAGTCTCCTTGTCAGTCTCGTTTCTATCTCTTTTTTTGTGTTGAAGCTAGCAATTTCTGACTACTTTCCTTCATATGTGATTCTAGAAATTCTTCACAAACTACCCATCAAGTCTCTTGAAAGAATATGCATTTCTTCCTGCAAAGCCTGGAAATCCATCATTACAAGTCATGCTTCCATCTAATAAAATTACAGACACCCACCACCACGTCCTTGGAAGAAGGTGCTAATTAGTGGAACCATTGGAAAAGGTGGAAGAGGAGAACCCACGACACTAGAAGGGACTTTGATGACCCACTAGGCCTTGCCATCTGATACAATTGATAGAAATTAATCAATGTCACATAAGACAAAAATAAATCATATATAGATGCACTCATTTTTTAATGTGTTCATACACATAAACTTTTAGCAATTTAAAGCTGGATCTAACTAATAATATTTTCAAATTTCAAAGTATCAACAAAACATTAAAAATTGATAGGGGTTTATACCTTTGTCCATTTTGGTAATCCATTGATTTGATAAGAAAAGATATAGTTGCCAAAAAAACCTTTTCCTTGATGAATCTTGAGCCTCATAATATACATCATCCTCCATATATGATTTATAAAACTCCAGGATCTTTATAAACAATATGTATTTAAATTAACTTGTTATTCCGTAAGCATTATACACACATATATATAGGTGAATGTAATTAGGGTTAAGATTATAGAACGACTCTACTAAACAACGACATTAGTGAAACCGATATTAATAAACAACGACGTTCGTATACAACGACATCAATAAAGAACGACATTAGCCCAGCATTTAATTCTATGTACTTTATTTTATGACTATATGTACCTTTTTTTTCTTTGTTTTAATATTTTAAGATATTAGGCCATAATAAACACTAATGCATTTCAATGTTGGAATCCCATAATGAAATTAGATATGAAAAAGATCATTTTCTATTTATGCATGCTATCATAACAAATAAAGTTAAGCTAAATTCAATTGACCTTTTAATTTTGCTATGTTGAATTTTTCTAACCTTATGAATGGCCCTTGATTTAATTTTATTGATCAAATTATACATGTCTGACCCGTACCGCTCTGGTTCCCGGGTCACTGAGTTCTGAATTGACTCTGACCGGTCCAATTTTTTATTATATGCTTCAAAATGGTTGAAAGTTGAAGATGTTAGAAATTACGAGAATTAACTTAGAAAGACCAAGAAGATAAGATCCATGTGAAGCACTTTCACCTAGTTTTAAAGTAAGTTTGATCATTAAAAGAATAGAAAGAAATGAGTAAAATATAGAAAGTTCAATCTTGTCATTAGATTTTCAGTTTTCATTTTATTTTTTTTTCTCAAAACACCACATTTGATTTTCAATTTACATTTTATTTTTATGAAAACATCTGATTGTTTTTTTTTAGCTCAAAGGATTGTCATATGCGAAATGATTTTCCTACTCGTAATGACATTATAAAAACGTGCAACCACTACATTTGTTGGGGGTTGCCCATACAACATGATGGCATTTTCGCAAAATACCTTAGTTACGTCTGTGTTAAAATGCAATATGCTATGCAGGGGGTGTTTGCTCTCATGTGTCTTGTTCGAGTAGGCTCTTAGGGTCTACTATGGGTCAATATCAAAGTACACATTTTCAAAGTGAGAACCCATCACATGAACTATCACATGTGTTGAGTTAGTCTCACATTAGTCCAACTCATATGATAAGTAACAATCTAAACAAGATCTCGACAGTCAACCTCAAGAGAGTACAAGTCTCATAGGGAAGCTCCTTGGATCTCTTCTAAACTACGGAGAGAAAAGCTCAGGTATAGGGTTCAATTTGGGTGTAAGGTATAGTGTTTCAAGTGAAGGTTCGTGAATTGAGAGAAAACCCTAAAGTATACCCTCCCTCATCCATAGAGTGAATTACTTGCAAAATAACTCATGACATAGATATGGATTATATATCGTATATATGGGGTGTTATCCCATCCTAAAAGAAGTTCTAGTTCATTTATATTTACATACAAAGGATGGATGATTAAAATTAAAACTAAAGGCCATTTTATTTTCCAATAATTAATTTAATATTGAGTTTGACTAGACTCTCAAACAATCTCCAACAGAATTGTCAAACTGTCACACTTCACATTCTGAAGAGAAAATGCCGTTTATGACAGTGAAAAGAAGTCACCACCAAATCTCCATTCTCCANTCACAAATTTCCCATTCGTTGCTAGCATTGTATTCATCAGTCATTGATCTAATCATCTCTTTTATCCTTTCTATGTACCCGTCACTTTGTGCCTCTGTTTGTTCATGGTCGCTGCTGCATCTGTCTCTTACTGACATTGTTGCTGTCTCTATTTGTTCATCTCCAAGTCTGCTTCATCGTTGGTTAGTCTAGTCTTCATTTTGCCTCTCATTATAGTCTCTGTTCTGCTCATCTTTTCCTTATTCTTGTGTAGCCAAGACTAGAAAAGATTGATTTAGTTATTTTAATTTTACCACTTGGACAATGGTTTTAGAGACAGTGTTACTGATATTAATTGTTAGGGGTCTAATTGCACTCTTAAAACTTTGGGTCTTTGACTATGATGACAATGAGAAATTTCAAGATAAAAATAAAGAATCTTTCTTGATGAATCAGACCCACTTCGTTAATGTTATTTTTCACATATGAAACTTTTAGGGTCTAGTGATTTATTCTTGAGTAGGAAGTGAATTTGTCAAAGAGAGACAATAGTTAAGAAACGGTGGAACATAATATATTTTATAAATATTTATTAATGACTAACAATGCAACCACATGTACCTAATTTCTACTTTCTAATTATGTAGGATAGCTCTAGTTATGACACAAAGTAAACATCCTTTATTTTATTATATTTTATTTTATCAATTGTAAGTCTAGTAGGGATTCAAAGTAAAGGTAGGATAATCTTGAATGATGAGTGTTTTGAGTATGCTAATTGTCTAAATATTAAGCTGATAGTATTGAAAAGGGTTAGACCTTTGGATCTCTAGGTTTCAGTTCTTGAACTGTAACGTTGATTGAAACTTTAATTGTGTTTTAGATTCCCTTGCACCGTTGTTAATAGAAAGCAGAAAGGCGGAATTATCTATTCTCCTTGAAGAGGTGAGTGGCTTCTCATTTTTGTCCTGTTGAGGAATTGATTGATGATTGCTTGATGTCAATGCTGTGAATTAACTTGTGTTGATACCTGACTGGAATTAGAAAGTTTGAGTGTTTGGAATGTGAGTTTGTAAACTCTGAACGTACCATTAATGATGAATTTTTAAGTGTTTGAAAAACACTATTGAATACAATTCATCATCAATCAAATCCACATTGTGTTTGCGTATGCTACCCTGTGATTAGTTGTGACGGATTATGGAATTACTCCTCATGGATGAGTGGAGACAGATTACTCCCCAATGTCGGGTTGAGACAGAATTGTTGATTACTCCCCAATAAGGGTTGAGACAGATGCTTGTATGAATTGATATTGTTTACTTCTATTATCGTTCTTGATTGCATTGGTTACTGTATTGTATTGAGGGTTTTGTTTTTCTTATCGTTTTAAGTTCTATTGATGAAATTGTTATTAATTGAGATAATTGATATATGGCTATCCACCCCCATGTGGTGCCGTCGTGCACCACAACAGAATGGGCTAGTCACTCACTGAGTTATGACTCACCCCTCTCCCCTTTAGTTTTTGGTACATGTACAAGTTAAACGTCTGCTTCGGCTCAATGAGGAAGCTGAGCCAAGACCTACATTTGTTTATGTAGGTAGTCCCATTTTAGCGAATGGTTTAATCCTTTAGTTTGTCAGCTCCACTAATACTTAGAGGGTGGTCTTGGGGATTTTCGTTTATTTACATAATTTATGTTTTTTTTTTCTGATGACACTAGTTGTAAGGTTTGATGAAATCTTACTTTGAAGTTTTGGATTATGAATATTATCTTTATGTACATTGTAATGATATTTCATTTGAGATATTATTTTGATATATGCGCTGAGGTTGCTTTGTGTTTAGGTATGTATGTGGGTAGGCTTACGGCGTGGGTTAGGCCCACGTCCGTGCCGGTCACGGCTTTCCAAAAAGGGGGTCGTGACATGTCCCTTCTTCCAAGACTTAAAAGGAAAGAAACCAAATACTCTTGTTATTATTATTATTATTATTATTATTATTATTATTATTTGTCCCATTATATATATATATATTAGAAAATTAATATTTGATGAACAAAGAAAACTAAATCATGGAATTACAAAAAGAGAAAAGGAAGAAAAAAACGGGCAAAATGACGTGAGGAGGGATTGCCTTCATTTTTAATGAAAATGAACACATAAAAAGAATAATCTCATCTCCAAACAAGATGTTGGAATTTCAAAAAGGTGACAACATTTTCTTTTCCCTTAGGAATGACACTTCATCAGTCATGAAGTAAAGAAACCCAAACACATAACAGGCATTGGTTAAATATTGCATAGGGTATACATCATGAATGGACATTACCATAACACAAAACCAATAGGGACTAAGAAAAAGAAAGTTTACGACATAATGAATGGTGACTGGATCACCTTGATGCTATATTTTAACAAGCCATGATAAGAAGAATATAGGCTAATGTAGTGGTTCAAGTCTACTAATCCTCATCTATAAGGTAAATCCCTCGTAGATTCTTCGATAAATTAATCAACTTTCACTAATACACTAATATGATTAAAAAAATCTTAGTCCTTGAATGATTATCGAGTTAACAACTCAATTCTTGAAAGATTGAAATGCAAATTTAGTCGGTGAAAATTCCAAATGGTATACATGTTAGTCTTTCTCATGGACTAAAGGATATACATTTTGATTATTCTCAAATATAAAGGCTCAAGGCCCAAGTTTAGGGATGATCATGGTGGGTAGGGTATGGGTAGGGTACCTTAATCCCCGTCCCCATACCCATCAGAAATTATCATCCCCATACACGGATCGATACCCGTACGGGTATGAATATCAATCCCCATACCCATATGTTGGGATTTCTCCCAAGTCCCACATCGGTGGGTACAAAACTTGAGAGGGGGAGGGGGCCTTATAAATAGAGAGTGGGACTTCTATCTTTTTTGGTATCACTTCTACTAGCCTTTGAGTGTGAAAGGGTTTGGGTAGTTGTGAGAGAGGGTTTTCAATTTTTCCGTTCAAAAATTGTATTGAGGAGGGTTTGTAATTTTTTCCGTGCAAAAATTACAAATAGTGAATTTTGTCCTAGAGGGGGCCGTGGAGTAGGTCTTGAGGCACCGAACCACCTTAAAGTTTTCGTGTGTGATTTTCTCTATTCCTCTTCCTTTATTACTTGTGGGGGTTGCGCTTCCGCCCAACAAGTGGTATCAGAGCTGAGGTTGAAGTCCAGGGAGGAAGAAGGGAGAGGAAGGAGCAAGTGGGTCAGCCAGTCAGCAGAAGGTTCCGGCACTGCAACATCAAGAGAGGTTGGTTCAGTCTAGCTTTTGATTTTAATTCCAGTTTTGAAGTTAGTTTTCTGGATTTTGGAATGGTTGTCTGTTAGACTGTTTGTGGTTGTTGGTTGCTTGTGGTGCTGGTTATTGGCTGTCTGTCTTCTGGGGTGCTAGTTATTGGTTGTCTGTTTGTATGATGGTGACCTTGAAGTTTGAAGTTCCGTTATTTGATGGGAGAACGAATTTCATGTTGTGGCAATGCACAATTCAGGATTATTTAGTTCAACAGGGTCTTGAATCTGCATTGAGTGAGGAAAAACCAAGTGGAATGAAAGATGAAGAGTGGAATACAATTCAAAAGAAAGNCGTAAATTTAAATGGGTAAATCCCCATACCCGAACCCGTATATTTTTACCCGAACCCATACCCAAACCCATCGAGTAAAATTTACGGGTCCCAGTCGAGTATGAGTATTTTGATCATCCCTACCCAAGTTCCACCTCTCAACACTAGTACTACACCCTCCAATCACATACAAGTCATCACCTACCCCAATCATTACACATTCACTTATCCAACGAAACTCAGATGCTTCACACACAAACTTTGTCCTCTTTGTCATGCTTAAAAACAATACCACCATTGTAGCTCAAAACATAGAGGCCATCATACTACCTCGTTTAATTTCCAATCTCTATCAAATCTTCTTGCCATATTTTTGCAATAAATTCGAGCCTCCATAGTTAAAGCCAAACCTATCAGGTCTTTCCTTCGTCACATATATATAAAAATATATAGTAGAAAAATAGTGTTTTTCATTATACCATGATGTGTTTTCACCCCATTTTCAGCCATTTGTGCGTGTCTTCTTCCTCTGACATGTAGACAAGATGGAGAAAAGAAGGACTCGAACCTTTTTAAAAATTACAAAATAGCTCATGCCAAATGAGGTGTTCACACCAAAAAACCAAACAAAACCGATACTCATACTCTAATTATCAAGTGATCGAGAGAGAGAGAGAGAGAGGAGAGAGAAGAGAAAGAGAGAGACAACCATCCATCCTTATTGATAAGTTCAAATGGCTCTTCCATTTCCACTTCATCATCATCTTCTTCAATTTTTTTTGTACAGAGTACAGATTTCTTGGTATAAATCTTTGGTAATTCATTGATTTGATAAAAATGGATAAATCTGCTAAAAGTTGTGTCCATGGAACATTTTCAACCTCATGATCTTCATCTTCCCCAAAGGCTTTATGAAACTCTATGGTCTCTTAGATCCAAAAACTTTGAAAGCTTACTTGTTATACCTTAAGGGTAATACACTCACATATAGAGGTGAGGAAATTTAGGGTTAGGTTGTTGAACTACGACTTCAATTTACAAAAAAAAGACATTAATAAACAACGATATTATTAATCACAACGACATTAGTAAACAAAAACATTAGTTCATTTAAGTTTAGGGTAAATTACACTTTGATATCCTGTTCTATTGACCGATTTCACTTTTGGTACCTTATTCTTTCAAAAGTGACACTTTGGTACCCTGTTCTTTGCACCGCTAACACTTTAGTATTGTAACAAAGAAAGAACATGGCAACAAATCGTGAAAGAATATGGTACCAAAGTAAAATCGGTCCATAGAATAGGGTACCGAAGTGTTAATAGTGCAAAGAACAAGGTACTAAAATATCACTTTTGAAAGAATAGGGTACCAAAATGTTAATGGTGCAAAGAACAAGGTACCAGAGTGTCACTTTTGGAAGAACATGGTTCCTACTCATCAGTGGAGGAGCGTCGGAGCCGTGCTCCCTTCCCTAAGAAACGACCATGAATGGTGGAGGATGAAAATGGTGAAGGTGAGAGTGAGGGGGAGTTGAGAGGCGTGAGATGGGAAGATGATAGGAAATAATGAATGGAATATTACCTAAATGAGGGACAAAATGAGTTTTTACTGAATGGAGCTAAGTTGGGTCAAAATTTAGGTTACTTTTTGGGTCATATGAGTGGGTATTCGGTTCATATATATAAGTGAAAAGAAAGGGGATCGGGTCCAAAATTTCAAGTTTGGTGCAGATTTTTTGCGATTTTCGCCGACAGCTCCCCAAATCTGTGAGTGCTGGCGAGACTCTCTGAAAATTTGCAACTTTGAATTTGAGCCATTGTTGAGCCGCAGGCTCAGTCTGCAGTTAGAGAAAATTATGCCATTTAATACCGACTTGATTCAGCTTCATACTGGGCCTTCTTCCACTTTAATCCTCGGATCTTTGGCTCCACAATACCTATAATTACATCAAGGAAAACATGTAAAAACTCAAGAGATAAGATGGATACAAATGTGAGAGTGAAGAGATAAAACTGTTGAGACAAAGTTTTTCTTCTTAGCTTCCATTTGTTGCCAAACTTCATTGCTTCAATATATAACATCTTCATTAATTGAGTTTAGGAATTTCTGCAAACAATAAAAATTGGATATTGACCACCATAGTCAAGCCTTGAAAATTGTGACACTGAGATGGACGGGACCCTTTTTTGGTCTCGAAAGTTTAACCAAAAGAATAACAACAAGAGAAGTAGATTTGAGCCCTGAAAAAACTCAACACAACATGATTGTGATTGTATTTGTGATACAATGTTTAAAGTTCTTAGCACTATCACTCGGTGGTCATTATTAACAGATTTGTCATTACAAGAAAATGATATTGTGAATCTATTTGGGAAAAATGTTCTGGGCCTTTCATCTACGGAATCACTAGCTGAGTCTCATTGCTCAAGGCTTCTTTTACCTATGATAGATCAGTGGAAGCAAATGCTACAGATTTTATTGTAAATTTTAGTCCATAACTGAATCAAAATGATCCAACCGATGCAAGGATTGTAGGAGATAACTCGGTTTTCTTTATGATAACCAAGATTCAAGCATAAGAATAAATGCATGGTGATGGTTCTGTACGGATGAGTGTCACTAATTGAAGCATAATATATATGATCTTGCTTAACATTTTGGTCTTGTGTTCCTTTTAATTCTGATTGTACAAGTTTCCCTTGGCATTGGATTTGTATTTTGTGAATAATTTTTGTTATGTTAGTGTTTTAGGTGCCTTGTTGCTTTCATAATTGATGAACAAAGAACTAAATATAGAAAATGATTGAATTATTTTTGTGCTGCTTTTATAAATTACAAATTATAATTTAAGATTTTAGGCTAATCCTTTTCTCCTCATATGTTAATGAAATGTGGTTAATGCCTTAGTGCACAAACAAGTAACTAAAATATCTGTTTCAATTATATCTGGACACTTATCAACTAACCCTTCATAGGAAGAAATCCTAAATCACCAAGGTATATAAAAACTTTGTCAAAGTGCACTTTTAGTCCATAAGTTTTTCTTAGGTCCAAATTTGGTCTCGTAACTATTTTGGTTGCACTTTTTGTCTCATATCTTTGCAAAAAGTTGCATTTTTGGTCTTGTATCACTTTTGGTCCCATATTTTTTTTGGTCAAGTTGCAGAATTGGTCTCAAATCTTTTCAAAAAGTTTCACTGCCAGTCCCACCCGAAAGATATGATACCAATTCTGCAACTTCACTAAAAGATACGATACCAATTCTGTAACATGACCCAAAGATATAAGACCAAAAGTGTAACACGGAATTAAATTTGTAACTTGAGCAAAAGATATGAGATCAAAAGTGTAACAAAAAAAATTATAAAACCAAATTGAGACTCTAGCAAAAGTTATAGGACCAAAAATACACTTTGGCCCAAAAGCTTTTATGTTATAGTTTCTTTTTTGTTTGTAAGTTACCATCAACCTTTTTCTTTTCCCTTACCCACACACCGGTAATGATTCATTGTGTGGTTTCCTAGGTAAGTTCTCTCTTGTATTTGTTATTTGATCATCATTCATAGTTACTTTCTATTATAGTATTATTTAATTCCTTGTGCAAACTCATGCTAGTTTCCAAGCAATGCCCTAATAGATTCTTAAGATATTATATATTTCCAACGACCTTGATAAGCTTCTCATATTTGGCCTTTAAACATCAAATTTACCAAAACTAAAACCATATATTGTTCTCAGTTACTGAGGAACAGGAAGACCAAAAGAGTTAGGTCTGATTGGTAGGCTCATTTTCAGGTTTATTTTCACAAAAAATAAGAAACAAGTGAAAAAATTTGTTTGGTCATAATTTTCAAAAATGATTTTATGAAAACATTTTCAAATTTTGGTGGAATTCTGGAAACCTCTAAAAGACGTTTTCATTGTTTCTTGTGTAAAAACTGAAAATGGAAAGGAAACATTGAAAAGGCGGTGGTATTTACGTAATTATATTAAAAGAGAAAATTTGCAATGGTCGAGATTTAAAGCCACGCACAAAAGGTTATGGTTGACTAATCCAAATAGCAAATTAAGTGAATTATCTATATCTATATCTATACTATATTATATGGCTCCACCCCTTTATGGTTGGTCAAAAATAGTGAATTAAAAAAATTAAAAAAGAAAAAAAATCACCACTCTCTCTCCCCACTCATCACTCCCCCCACTTCTTTAAAAAAATAAATGAATTAAAAAAATACAAAAAACAATTAAAAATTAAAAAATGTCACCACTCTCTCTCTCCACTCACTCTCCCATATGAGGTAATTTCAAATTGGTCCTAAATATTTTATTTATTTTAGATGACTCTTATATATTTGTATAATTTCTCAAATTAGTCCCAAACTTACTCTTTTATCAATATAAAAATTTAATATAATCTTTAACTTTAAATCAATTCAAACGTTACATGCATATTGGCGTGCCCTAACGGGCACGCCAAGCCCCTAGTATATATATATCAAATAGCAACTTGGGCCTTTGGGTCTTTGATGAGCGGTACCTTACCAAAAAGAAAAAAATAGCAAAAGCAATACCTACTTAATCCATCTCTTTCTATTTATTAGTTTTACTGCACGGCTGCCCTCTGTCCCCATCATTATTAATTAAATTTTTTTTATTTGATATATAAATTTACATTGAGTCAATTAATCAGTTCTTGAATAACCAAAATATATTACTCAATTCTTACATTATTATAATTGTCAATGATTTGATTTTTGGGTCAGATTGAGGGACCCAAAGTATAAATTTCAGGGACTAAATAGTATAAATTTAATACAAATTCAAGAACCAAAACGTAAAATTAATTTTTTGTGATTTTATCATGACAAACAATAGAAAATAATATCACATATGACATATATTATGAATAAATATTATAATTTATAAAATTTTCATCAAAATTTACGGATTGTTAATTATTTTTATATATAAAAATATGCCGTATCGTGTCATATAAATTTAAAAATCTATCATGTCAGTGTCAGTGTTCATACTTCATAGCACTCATATGTTAATGTAGTGGATTAAATGGCGTAGTTGGTGGGTAGTTGCAAAGGGAAGAATAAATAAAAACATTAATAAAGTATAATTTCATTAATAAAATTTGAAACCAAACACGTTTTCTTAAACTGTGTTTCTAAAACTATATTTTTGCAATGGAAACCAAACGCATTTTCAAAATGTTGAAAATTTCAAAATGAAAATCATTTTCAAGAAATGAAAACAGGAAATGAAAATAAGAAATCTTTTCACAAACCAATCGGACCCTAAATTATTGAGAGGGAGTTAGTTGCCAACTGTATGATGACATGAAAAAGAAATAATGATTTTNTTCACATTGATTTTCCTTTTTTGAAAAGTGATTCGAACAATTTTCTAAAAATTGATCTCACATAGTGTTTCATTCAGATCATCGATTCTACTATAGACAATTCAAAATAATCTAATTTTTTAAATGGTTTGAATTTTTAAACTGAGTGTCGATCTGACCGTTCGCCCCATTCAATTGTTAAAACATTGGTTCGAAATACAAAAATTATTATTTTGTGGTAGAATTTCTCACATACGTTTTCTTGTCCTTCAACACCTCATGAGGACAAAAAACCTTCCACGCCTCCTGAGGACAAAAAACTGTTACATGTGTGGACAATCTTAACATAATGAACAATAATATATATTATTGTTAATTATTGTTACATTTTGATTGCAATAATCATATTAGGATTTAAGTTTATTTTTTTAATAATTTTATATTATATATCATTATCATATAGTTTAGGGTAAATTACAAAATAGGGTCCTGTGGTTTGGCCCTGTTTCAGATAGGGTACATGTGGTTTGAAAAGTTTCAAATTGGGGCCTGAGGTTAACTCCGTTTGCAAAATAGGGTCTAGGTGGTTTTGACCGTCAAAAAACTAACGGTGCACGTGATAATTTGCCTAACANACTTTGGAGGTACAACTAAAACTCACTCCATAGTTTAAGGAAGCCAAAAATAGTTTTGACTTTACTATTTTATACTTGTTGTCATGCTTTTTTTTTATTCAAATTAAATATTTAAATTGTATATATGATTATTTAAGAACTAATTTATTGTCTATAAAAACTAATTTATTAGAGACAACTTGTTAGTCTTTGAATTTACATCGAGTCAACTGATGAATCATTGAATAATCAAAATATACTACTTAATCATTGAATTATTACAATTGTCAACGAATTGGTTCTTAAGTCAAATTCAGTGACCAAAAAGTACAAATTCAGTAAATTTAGGACCAAATAGTACAAAATTAGTTCAAATTGAGAGATTAAATCATCATTAGGGACCAATAATTGATAATTGAAATATTTCAAAGACTAAATTATGTACTTCAATTATTCAAAAATTAATTAGTTGATTCCGTAAAAATTCAAGTATGAATTCTCAATTTATTTAAGTTTGATTGAAGTCTTTTTCGCAGCTCTGTTTTTTTTATACATTTTTTTTAAGTTGATTCCGTATAAAGTCTTTTTCGTAGCTCTTAGTAGAACTAGAAAGTCATGGAAGCTAATTTTCGTAGCTCTTAGGAGCTCTTAGGAGAACTAAAAACTTTACCAAAAAAAATGAAGTTTTCAACCTACAGTATCTTACATAACATCGCTACAGTGCAGAATGATTAGATAAATGCTCCCTCCTTGGTATTCCTTCGGAGAATTGCTCACTCTCGTTTCTATCTCTTCTTCTTTTGGTTTGAACCTAACAATGTCTGACTATTTTTCATCAGATGTGATTCAGAAAATTCTTCACAAACTACCCCTCAAGTCTCTTGTAAGATGTATATCTGTTTGCAAAGCCTGGAAATCCATCATCACAGATCACGCCTTCATCATATCGCATCATCATCAACATCTCCAAACCGACCCCTCCAATTCCTCTCTCTTTTTCCACATTCAGAGTCTTGATGATGATTATGATGAGTTGGAAGGCAATTTCTACTCACTCTACTCAGATGATGATGCAACAGATTACCTTTTGAATTTCAAATTACCTCCTCCCTGGTCATCCCACTCCTGTGATAGTTGGTTTGTGGTTGGCACTTGCAATGGCCTTGTTTGTTTCAATGACTACGAATCTGAAACCGTAAACATTTGGAACCCTTCCATTCATAAATATCTCACTCTTCCCAAACCCTCCCACACCTTTGAAACTGATGAATGGGACGTTTCTTATGGGTTCGGCTTTGATTCTCTCAACCATGATTTCAGAGTCGTCAGGATTGTCCCTTCTGACTTCCCAGAAATTAGTTCTCAAGTTGAGATTTACTCTCTTGCTACTCATTCTTGGAGAAGCATCACCGTTGCACCTCTTCCATTTGGTATTTTTGAATATGGAAGCAAGTTTGTGAATGGAGTACTGCACTGGCTAGCCTATCAAACAATAAATGGTATGAAACGCTATTTTATTTTGACATTTGAGGTTTATGAAGAAAAATTTGGAGAACTGATGTTTCCTCAATGTTTACAGTCAGTAGATGTAAGTGGTGGGTTGTCTATTTTAACCGGTGGTAACTTGCTTGCTCTGGAATTTAGTAATTCAGACGAAGGTTATAGTATCTGGGTAATGAAGAAATACGGTGTTGTAGAATCATGGACTAAGCTGTTTCGCTTTGATTTCAATGGCTCTAGTTACACGCAAGCTGTGTCGGCTGTTAGGAATAATGAAAAAGTGGTCATAGAATGTATGAAAGCTGTGATGGCCCTTAGGAATAATGAAGAAGTCATCATAGAAGGTTTCTTTGGTGACATTACTTTTCTAGATCCCATAAAAGGATTAGTAAAGAAGATAAGTCATAACTTTTGCATGGGCTTTGTTCCATTTGTAGGAGATCATGTTGAGAGTTTATTTTTAATAAATGAAAAATATGCAGAAACCTACCTTCCACTTTAATCCTTCATCAAACACTTCCCTTTACATCCATCAACTTCTCAGCTTCTATCCTTCTCCGCCCTCCACTGACCCCTCAACCCCATTTTGGAATTTATCTAGGTTTGGAAAGTTGAAGAGAGTCTATGAAAATATCTCCATGTTGATGAACGGAATTAGCATTTTCTCTTTTGGTAAACAATGCTAAAGAGGATAATTTGAAGACGTAGTAGAAAAATTAAGAGAATTGATGTTACGTAAGTGTTCTAAGGAGTCACATTTGGAGGTATAAGGTATATGTTTAGCAAGAAGGAATTCGATCTTTGTGATTCATAGAAATAGTTCTCTTCATCAAAATCTTTCTTGTATATGTGAATATAAGATTTTAGTGTTGTAGAATCATGAACTCATATTTCATTTTGACCTAACAAGTTGTCTATTTAATTTGTGGCCTATCCACACTGCTTCCTAGAATTTTGAATGATTTGGTTTCTTAAATAATGTTGTAGGTTCTTATGATTGTCATCTTTATTTTATATAATGCAATGAAATATTAACTCTGCAACAGAAACATCTTAAAGACATCGTAAGGTTTTTCGATACTTTTTGGCATAACTTGTCTTTGACATTGTGAAACCCACCAACTTCTGTGAGAATTATGCAACAAGAAAAGTCTTAACTCTACTTTCCATTGGATCTGTTTCTAGAATTTTATGTAAACATCAATCAATAATAATTTATGCATAAACGGAGATTTTTAAAAAATTGAAAGGCCATTTACAAGATCATGCCTACATGTACTATATTCCATTAATTGCACTTTGTACTCCCTTTCTAAAGCTCAAATATAGTTTAGAAGCTAGAGGCAAGTGAACACAATCAGGATTACTAGCTGTTATGAATCAATTTAGACATTAACAAAACAAGAAGAAAATAGAAAGTGGAAGACAAGAAGATGAAGATAAATGGAGAAATATGTATCAGTTTCCTCAAGCAGAAAAGAAAATATCAGTTTCCTCAAGCAGAAAAGAAAATATACATGCGTAGTCCCTATTCGAGAAGGGATCAACTCCAAATCTAAAAGATCTCACAAATCATCCATATCCCTATCTGAGTATTATTCTACTACTTATAGATTGTTATGCCCATAACAACTTCTAACAAACTAGTGCTGCCATTTCAAAGGTCCCAGCTTCCAGTGATCCTCATGAGCTGATATAATCTTTCATTTCTTTGCTCACATGGTGTATGTGCCAGCCCATTGTTTCCATTGATTGGGCTATTCTGATTTGGGCCTTGCCTTGATTCATATCACTATCACAGAGCTTTCTTCTTCTGAATTGATTAAACATGACAAAGTCTTTTGGGGGAAAAAACAAATTTGCAATTTTTACTCAAGACTGGGTTCAATTTTGTTCAACCATGATAAAATGAAATAAGAACCAACAAATGCAATTTTTGAGAGTGCAGCTTACTTGTCAGTAAACTTCTAATAATAGAATATTTTAAAATGCAAAGATTTGAGAGCATCATGTGTAAAATTACTTAAATGCAGATTCTGAACTTCCAAATGTCAGTTATAAAGTACAGGATTATTGTAACGCTTTAAGGAGAATGATTAAGAAGGAATGAGAATCGTGAAAGTGATGACAAACTGTTCCATTATCAGAAGTGTAGTATAATAGTGGTAGTATTAATATAGTTGAAGTAGAAGAATTACCTTNGGGATCAACTCCAAATCTAAAAGATCTCACAAATCATCCATATCCCTATCTGAGTATTATTCTACTACTTATAGATTGTTATGCCCATAACAACTTCTAACAAACTAGTGCTGCCATTTCAAAGGTCCCAGCTTCCAGTGATCCTCATGAGCTGATATAATCTTTCATTTCTTTGCTCACATGGTGTATGTGCCAGCCCATTGTTTCCATTGATTGGGCTATTCTGATTTGGGCCTTGCCTTGATTCATATCACTATCACAGAGCTTTCTTCTTCTGAATTGATTAAACCTGACAAAGTCTTTTGGGGGAAAAAACAAATTTGCAATTTTTACTCAAGACTGGGTTCAATGTTGTTCAACCATGATAAAATGAAATAAGAACCAACAAATGCAATTTGTGGGAGTGCAGCTTACTTGTCAGTAAACTTCTAATAATAGAATATTTTAAAATGCAAAGATTTGAGAGCATCATGTGTAAAATTACTTAAATGCAGATTCTGAACTTCCAAATGTCAGTTATAAAGTACAGGATTATTGTAACGCTTTAAGGAGAATGATTAAGAAGGAATGAGAATCGTGAAAGTGATGACAAACTGTTCCATTATCAGAAGTGTAGTATAATAGTGGTAGTATTAATATAGTTGAAGTAGAAGAATTACCTTATATTATTTGAATTGTTCTGTATATAGGACAAAACAGGATTGTTCTGTATATTTGTACCTGCTGCGTTGACTAAACCAGTAATCACTGATCATCATTACTCGAATTTTTATTAGTTGTGCCAACTTTAGTAGTAATAGATGAAGGAGATAATTTCTGGAGATAATTTCTAACATCAGGAGATAATTTCTCACTGCTATTCTTAAAATAATAACTCATTTCATAAAATTTGACATGCCTTGAAACATACATATTATCACTTTTAGGATCATAGCATTTATAGCCTTTATATTGTTCACTATACCCCAGAAAAACACAAGGAACTGACTTAAAATCAAACTTATGTTCGTTAGAAGGCCTTAAAAATTGAAACATATACACCCAAAAGTTTTTAACAGCATATACTTAGGTTTCTTCTTCCAAAGAATTTGGTAGGGTGACTTAAATTTATTTTAACAGTGTTGGAGTTCTATTAAGAAGAAAAACTGCAGTTCTCACTGCTTCATCCCAAAACTAAAGAAGTAAGGCAGCTTGAGCTAGCAAGGTTAAGGCCATTTCAGTAATGTGCCTATTCTTTTAAGCTTGAGCTAGCTTATTCTATGTGGAATATCATTATTTTTATGATAGGTGTCAATAAGACTATTTTAAGTGCAAGATCTTCTCTTTTATTCGTTAACGAGAAATTGGAAAGCAGGGGCAAAATTTTTGAACCAATACACCTAGAGTTGAGAAGAACAATCAAGTGGAAAAGACTTTTGATTTCGGGAATGAAGTGAGTGCTGCTTTAGTACGATTTTGGTTTTCATTTGTCCTGCATTTTCTTTCGGAGGTTCTCCATAAGGATGACAATTTGGGGGTATACAAAGTTTTATGTCGTTACTTAGACATTGACATAGTTTTCATTGTTACTTATTGAAGATTTAAAGACTTAGCAACATGGGAGACAGTGATGGACCCCCTCCCAAATTTCATGACAAGCACTTATTTCTTTTTGGCTATTGATATACACCCCTCGGAATGACCCCTCGGAGTTGTTATCCAAGGACACAAAGGATACCCGACGGGGGGGCAACCCAGGCAGGTTCCCCCTCCCACACTCAAGCATTTAATGCCAAGATATTGGCATTAAATGCCAGGATCCGTGAAAGCACGTGACAGGACAAGAAGGACACGCAAAAGGACTAAAACGCCCCCTGCGCGCAGACCAAACTATGAAAAGCACTCCTGGCTATCACTGACAACCAGGAGAGAAGGTTGGAAATCCCACCGTACCCTGGCAGTGATAGCTGTCACGTCAAAAGCAGAAACCTACACCAACCCACTTTTCCTCACACATCCCGAGTACACCCCTAACGTCTCAGAGAGAGACCTCGTACGAACATGAGACAAAAGGGAAGGAGGATAAAAGGAAAAGGGGGGACCTTTTCTAAGGTAACGACTCTCTCTCTCTAAAAGTATTCAAACTCTCCAGCTTTCTCTCACTAACTTAAGCATTGGAGAAAAATCGCAGGGAACCCCCTGTGCATTCTCGTTTGCAGGTTCCGACGACCCCTACTTGCCGGAAACTGCCCTCAACTGTGAACTCAAGGTTAGATTTATCCTAATCCAGCTTTGTAGTTTTCAGCTATAATTACCTTTTCTTCCCTCATATGTTTATTGTTTTTCAATTTGGTTCCTCTTATCTTATTTCTTTTACATTTTTAATTTTCTTCAAACCTCCCCTCATTTCATTTTTTTCTACTTCACTTATTTTATTCTAACTACAATCACATTTTGGTCCATCGCATATTTATTTTTTCTCAATTTGGTCCATCTTATTTAATCTTTTTTAAACATTTTAATTTTTTAAAAAGCTTTTTACCTATTTGATTTACCTCATGAAGTCTTTATGAATATTTTATTTATTAAATTTCAAAATATCATATATTTTAAAATTTTTCATCTCATATTATTAATTAATATTTGGTTAAAGAAAGAGCAAAAAATAAAATTGACCAAAATGTGAAATATTGGGCCAAAATTAACCACAAAAGAAGATTGAGGAGAAAATTGACAGTTGATATAAAGTTTGAAGACCAAAAATATAATTTTGCCTTTTATTTATTAAATCTCAACATATCATACCTTTTAAAGTATTTGTATTATTTACATATATATTATTTATATTTATATACCTTTTAACATATCATACTTAATAATATACTTATTTATTATAAAAAAATACTTAAAAACTTACAACAATATAATTATAATTATATTAATTATTAATATTTAAATATCTTATTAAATATATATAATATATGATTATTTAAAAAAAAAATTGGCCCACCCTATTTGCAGTTCTGGCTCCGTCACTTATGCTAGACAATTTTATGCCCAGGTGCTTGGAAAATGGAGGTAGATTTATAATAAGGCAAAATTTACCTCAAGTTCTCTACATCTTTGCCATCAAGTTCTCCAATCAACATTTGACACGTGGCAAAAATTTTATACATGACCAATCATGATAAAGAGAGAATATTAAACACCACTTTTTGCATGAACAATCATTGAAGAAAGAGAATATAATTAAAATTTATGATTGGTGGAACTTGATAGCAAAGATGTAGGGAACTTGATGTAAGTTTTATTCTTTATAATAAGATAGAATAGAATAGAGAGCTTCCCAGGCATGTGCATTAGTTGGTGTCTCATGACATGTGGCAGGAAGTTACTTCAGCTTTATAATATAAATAAAATAATATAAATAAATTTCTCTATTGTTTTCTGTGTTTCTTTGTTGTGTTTAACTCTTCTTCTTTATCTTTTGAAGTTTGAATTTTATTATTTTAAGAAGTTAATTATATATGTTTGATTTCAAATAAAAACAATAAATGTCCACATCAACAAGTATAGGTCTGATTTCTGAATTTAAATTTGAGATTTCCTCTGTTTTTTTGCTGAGTCCATTGAAGTTGTGCATACAATGGGTTTCTCATAGTAATGGAAGAGATTCGATATTGTGTATGGTTCAGACTAAAAGCAAAGAAATTCAATCCTTCCCTCAATTCCATAAGTTTTTATTACGTAACTTATAATAAGGGAGTTACAGCCTTGAAAATCACCATTCATTTTATTCCACATCCTTATCTTTTTAAAGCACTCAATTCTCTATTTTATTTATTTATTTTTCAACTTTATAAGAATTAGCTTGACTTGACTTAATTAATTAAGTGTTCTTAAGTAAAGACTTCTTTAACACCACACATAAGTCTTGCCCTTTGAACAAGTTCACGTGACTATGAAATGTTGCCCTTGGAACAAGTTCTTCAGAGTTAAAATGGCAGTGCATGACTTCNGGAATTCTTGGACCTGGGCGTTTAAGTTTTTTTTATTTTACAGTTTTACATGTTTCCGCTGCCTTAGGCGCCCTAGAATTCCCAACACAAGTATGTATACATATTTATATAGAGCAAACCCCCTTTTTGGTCCCTCAATTGTTACTGAGTCGAGGAATCGGTCCCTCAATTGTGGGAAACTACAACTCAGTCCCTCAATTGTACAATCCCGTTTACGTTTTGGTCCCTCACCTTTGGTCCGTTAGTGATAGAGGTGTTAAGTGATGACGTGTCACCGTTATCTGCTTAGGTGGCCGTTAAATGCTTAGTTGAGGGACCAAATCCTAGACTCAGTAACAATTGAGGGACCAAAAAGGGGGTTTGCTCAAATTAGTATCCAACTCATTTCCACTTGACACCTCATTAAAACTACTCTCTTGCAATTTGGTCCTAAAACCCCTAAATCCCCTAAAACTTTTTTTTAATCCTCTTATTCATTTTTTCATCTTCTTCATTCATTTTAGTCCCAAATGCTAAAAATAAAATTGTAAAGTATCCCAAAACCCTTCCAAACATTCCAATTTAGTCCTTAAATGTATTAAAAACCCTTAAACTTAAGCCCCAAACTCTAAACCCTAAACCCTAAAATCCTAAACTCTAAACCCTAAAACCCTAAACCCTAAAACCCTAAATTCCTAAAATTGTAAAATGTCCCAAAACTCTTCCAAACATTCCAATTTAGTCCTTAAAAGTATTAAAAACCCTAAAATCCTAAAACCCTAAACTCTAAAACCCTAAACCCTAAAATCTAAAACCCTAAACCCCTAAACCCTAAATCCTAAACCCCTAAAAAAACTAATCTCTTGCAATTTGGTCCCTAAATCCTACTTTCCTCTTCATCTTTCATCATCTTCATCTTCTCATCCACTCCAAACCCCAAACCACAAAACCCTAAAACTACACAACCAGAAATCACCAAAGATTACACAAGTTTCATCAATTCATCAATTCTTGATTAAAAAAAATTAGTTCATCATCAGTTCATATCATCATCATCATCATTCATCAGTTCATCATCCAAAAATTAAAAAAAAAATTAGTTCATCATCAGTTCATATCATCATCATCATCATCATCATCAACATCATCATTCATCAGCCGAAAAGCTCTCGTGGCAACGAAGGAAGGAATAGAGAAGCTTAGAGACTCATGAGAGAGAAAGCAAGTCGCGACAGAGAGAACATGTGGCGTCGTTGAGCTTTCCATGGAGTGAACCTGATGGTCGCGATAGAGACTCAAAAGCGAACGGCCGAAATGGGTAAACGACGACGGCGACGACGAGTTTTCATCATCAGTCGCAGGCATTCTCTCGGAATTTCTTCAAAATCGAAAGAAACCCCAAACTTTCTCCCCCAATTCGAATTCGAACCCTAAGAAATGAATGAATGTATCTCGCGACGCCCAAAATGATTGTGAACTTGAAATCAAACCTAGAAATTGAAGAATCGAGCGAGAGAATGTTTAAGGATTTGAAGAATCGAGCCATTTTGATGTTTGAGGATTTGGTTGAAGCAGTAGGATCGGCGGTGAGGAATGAAAGATGAGAGAGGAATGAGGATGAAGATGAAGATGAAGAAATTAGGGTTCATGGACTAAAATGTTTTTTTTAATTATGATTTAATAAATTGAGAATAATGGGATAAAATGAATGAACTCAAAGTAGATTTTTTTAGGGTTTAGGGTTTTAGGGTTTTTAATACATTTAAGGACTAAATTGGAATGTTTGGAAAGGTTTTGGGATACTTTACAATTTTATTTTTAGGATTTGGGACTAAAATGAATGATGAAGATGAAAAAGATGAAGAAGAGGATTAAAAAAAGTTTTAGGGGATTTAGGGGTTTTGGGACCAAATTGCAAGAGAGTAGTTTGAATGAGGTGTCAAGTGGAATTGAGTTGGATATTAATTTGAGCAAACCCCCTTTTTGGTCCCTCAATTGTTACTGAGTCTAGGATTTGGTCCCTCAACTAAGCATTTAACGGCCACCTAAGCAGATAACGGTGACACGTCATCACTTAACACCTCTATCACTAACGGACCAGACGTGAGGGACCAAAACGTAAACGGGATTGTACAATTGAGGGACTGAGTTGTAGTTTCCCACAATTGAGGGACCGATTCCTCGACTCAGTAACAATTGAGGGACCAAAAAGGGAGTTTGCTCTATTTATATATGTTTCTAGTTAGATTATGAATAAGAGTTTTGTTTATTCAAAGTTATTTTGGTTGCTTTAGAAGTTGAATTGACCTTTTTGCAAATACTATTCTACATATGTGGTATGAGTTTTAGGAGTTGAATAGTTCAAAGGGTTCTTGGCCCGGTCCAGTCATATTTTTGCCATTAGGCTGAGTTTCTCTTCGACCTAGGGTAGATCTTGGGTCTGAGGCTTTTTTGCTCAGCTTAGCCCAGAATACATTTTTTCTTAAAAAAATGTATGTATTTCTATATATAAGTTATTGTAAATTTAATAAATTATTAGTATTGAATTAATCTTATTAACATAAAAATACTATGAGTTGGGTTAGTTAGGTCCAAAAATGGAACTCCCAAACTCGATCATCAGACTCGATTTTAGACCTAACTCAATTTTGAAAAAAAAATAGATTGAATTAGGATGGATTGGCCAAGCAACTTGATTTTTGGACACCCTTTCTCAATCTCACATGATCAAATTGGTTATTTTAGAGTGCACTTGTATTATATATATTCTTGAAATGTTTTGTTTGTTCTTGGATTTTTTTATCATCAACTTCTAAACACTAATTAATGCAGGATATGAAGACTACATCAGCTTCTTGTGCTCTTTGCCTAACATTGACCCAGCAATTATAACGGCACGCACTGGAGAATCTTGTAATTTCACACTTGACTATCCATATAACTTAAACCTCCCTTCAATGACTATACCTTCATTGAGTGGATCAGTTTATGTGAAAACAAGCCTCAAGAATGTAGGGAACAAGACAGAGACATACTTAGTCATTGTGGTACCACCAAATGGAACTACAGTTCATTTGAATCCAACGATGTTTAGTATAAATCCACAAGGAACACAAGATCTGGAAATACAGTTCTGTGTGATTCAGCCAATGGGTGGTTTCACTTTTGGTGAAGTTGTTTTGACTGGGAATTTGAATCACATTGTGAGGATAACCTTGTCAGTGTTTCCAGTTTCAGTATAAGTCAATGAATTGAAGATGGACCCTTTTCAATGTAATATGGCTTCAAAAGTAGTGATATATAGATTATTTTAGTAATTTGTTACTTGCAAATACTGTTCTATGTGGGTGAACAAATTAAGGGCATGTTTGGGAGCTCCCAAATTCCAATCTCATCTCATTCAATCATCATCTCATCTTAGGATTGGATGAGTAGTAATGGCTGGGTGTTTGTTGGAGCATTCATCTCATCTCATCTCATTCACATCATCATCTCATCCAAAACATCATTTCATTTTCTCCTACATTTATTAAACTATCCCTACTCATATACCTATAATCACCTATATTCTAATACAAATATAAAAAAAACAATTAGGCAAAATAGTAATTTCATATACTCTCGTTTATTATACTTATAATTTTCTCTCTCTATCTATCTTTTTTTATCAATTTTTTTTTCTTTTTTACCTACACCTCCCTCTCTCTCCTTCACACACACATCTCTCTCAANTAGTTTCTTTTCCTCAAACTATGCAATTAGTTTCATTTTGGTCCTCAAACTATTTTTTGTTCTATATTCATGTCCAAAATCATCCGACGATTATACGTTGTGGATAATGGAGAAATAACGGTTATTTTTTTGTTGGGAAAATACACAAGTTTCCACGTGTTGGTTATTTTTTTTTTGTTCGAATCATGGGTAGCCAAAAAATTGCAATGTTGTTTTGTTTTTTATTGTCTCAATGCTCTTCTATTTGTTTCAGTCATAAAACTATTTATGGTTAGATTTTTTACTCAAGTTACGAGATGAGTTGCATTTTGGTCCACAAAATATTTGTTATATTTTTTAGTCCAAACTGCAACATTCCTATATGTTTTTTGCTATTATACAATTCAATCCATACTTTTTTTCAATATATTTTATGAAGTTGTGTGTACAAATTAAAAGGAGTTAAAATATTCAAATTGCTCCTAAATGTTTGCAAAATATTTCATTTTGGTCCCAAGTATTGAATATGGCTTGTTTCAAGTTCAAACATGACGAGTTTAGAGCTACGTATTGTTCTCGAAGAGTACCTCCATATATTCTATTCGAAACATTTTACCAATATTTATGAACAAAATGAATAATTTTGCCAACATTTAGGACCAGTCTGAACTTTTTGAAACATAATGGACCAAAATGAATATTAGGGCATACATTTAGGACCAAAATTAACCTTTGACAAAATATTTTAGTGTTGTTTTG
This sequence comes from Chamaecrista fasciculata, assembly GCA_003254925.1. Taxonomy (NCBI): domain Eukaryota; kingdom Viridiplantae; phylum Streptophyta; class Magnoliopsida; order Fabales; family Fabaceae; genus Chamaecrista; species Chamaecrista fasciculata. The sequence goes on from QANZ01038270.1 coordinate 106,396, forward strand.
TTATTTGCTTTATGGTCCTCAAACCATTCTTTGTTATTTTTTTGTCATTGAATTTCATAAATAGACTCGATTATTGATGACCGGGATTTTCTACAGACCCCAAATTATCATTTACGCATGTTAGGGATTGATTAATTGGACCGGTACAAATTTATGGACCAAATTGTAATCTTAAAATAATTTTAATAATATTTTCATTTTGGTCCATCATCTCATCAAATGAGATTGACCCTAAACCCTTCATCCAAAAATATCTCATCCTCAAGCTTTCCAAGAGCATCTAATCTCAACATCATCTCATTCAACCCACCACCAAACATCTATCATCTCATCTCATTATCTACATCTCATCTCATTATTTCCTACCATCTTTACCCCTATACAAATTAAAAAAATCTATAAATCTATTCCAAACAACCACAATAATTACATACCCTTTTATATAATTTCACACCCTATTTAACATCATTTTCTCTGAAATCACCCAAACACAAATACATCATCTCATCTTATCCCATTACAACATCATCTCATCTCAATCACTTGGATAAGCTTGGATTGAAATGCAATGCCTCCCAAACAAGCCCTAAGAAAGCCAATCTATTTTGAAACTCCAGCCACACTATGAAACACCATACTTACTTAAGTTTTACAGTTGTGAAAATTCAGAAGGAATAGGTCCAGTCAAACCACTCCCTTCAATTATTCTGTCAAATTGGAAACACCATTGCTTCAGATGAAAAAGCAATGTATGATTAACAAAAGAAAACAACCTTATCAGTTTTTTATTGGGAATTAATAATAATAATAAAATAATATTGTTATTGGAAGCATGAATCTGTTGCATCAGATTTGAATTTTAGAGATTTAGTTTGTTTTTGAATTAGTCATATATATGAGTTAACTAGTGGGTACATGATTTTAGGGATAAGTAGTTACTTTATTTTATTTATCTTTTATTTAATTATGTGTATTTCCTCTATAAAAGGAATTTGATTTGTACTTATGGAGCTATGAATAGAAGCAAAATCATGAGAAAAAAGAAAAAAAAAAGGTTTATGAGAGCTTCCATGTATCTTCTTCCCCAAAATTCCTAACAGTGGTATCAGAGCTCTAGATCCTAAGAGCTTGTGAGGTAGAGTAGTACATCTCTCACATATTGAGATGATGTTGTTACAAAGAACTTTGCTAGTGGGAGGATCGAATCCTCACCATTACTTCAGAGATTTGAGATTTGTGTTGAATAATTACACGAGCTCGGTGAAAGATTTGGCTCGAAGAAGATGAGCAAGTGAACATTGCACAAGAATGGAGACAAGAAGAAGTGGATTTTTCGTGAGAAGCTTACAAGATTTGATAATTTTTGGAGAGATGATGCTCCAAATAGGTTAATGATGAGAAAGTGCATCATTGAAGCTTCGAAGAAATGATCCATAAACAAGTTGAAGAGTTATATAATTAAACTAAATTTTCTTGTGAAGAAATTTCAGTTTAAGGGAGGAATTGTTGGGAATTAATAATAATAATAAAATAATATTGTTATTGGAAGCATGAATCTGTTGCATCATATTTGAATGTTAGAGATTTAGTTTGGTTTTGAATTAGTCATATATATGAGTTAACTAGTGAATACATGATTTTAGGGATACGTAGTTACTTTATTTTATTTATCTTTTATTTAATTATGTGTATTTCCTCTATAAAAGGAATTTGATTTGTACTTATGGAGCTATGAATAGAAGCAAAATCATGAGAAAAAAGAAAAAAAAAAGGTTTATGAGAGCTTCTATGTATCTTCTTCCCAAAAATTCCTAATTGACCCAAAAAAGAAAAACATTGCTTACAATGTCTCAAGACTTGTCCAGCTCCCGATAAAGCTGGGTATCTTTCCAGAGAATTGATTGTCTTTTTTTTCATAGAACAGAGAATTGATTGTCACCTAGTCGACTGTATGGAAAGAAATCAACAAAATATTACTACGGGGTTGGACTTAATGCCTATACTTAAACTATTTTGCAGTCTGTTCAATATATGAATGAAGCACCCTCTTAATAATAAAGCCCTTAATCACCCCTCTAACATTCACATTTTACGCAACCAATTTCACCTAAATTAGAACTGAAAACAACTCAGAAAGTTTAGTGGTAACTACGTGATCTAGAGATGAATAACAACTTTCTAACCACAAGAGGGGAAACTAATTTTGCACTATATCAAGTGTAATCGATAGTAGTAAAATATACTTCAACGTGATGAAAGAAAAAAATAATAATAAGCTTACACATCCTTCAGTGAGGTACGCCTAGCAACAGAAATTATGAATATATAAGGCAAAGATAATAAATTAAATGATTGATTAATAATGATGAACCTGGTTTTGGCCGGAGGGCATTACCTGGTTCGATGAAGCAACTCTGGGTCAAAAGTCGCCTGCAAGTTAATGAATGCACAGGGGTGGCCCTGCGATTCACCTCCGATGCTTAAGTCAGTAACGAACTTGAGAGCAATAATATGTGTAAATAGCAATAGTGCGTACCTTTTTCCAATGCGGGGGCTGTCCTTTTATACTGGTGAAATGAGATCTTTTTTAGACCCAGATATGGTCGACTGTGATCTTAACTGATTTGGCCGAATCAGTTGTGATCTTCAGGGAAATCCTAACCAATCGCTATCTTAACAGATCTGGCAGTTAAGATATGGAGTAAGCTGTTATTTGATGGAGGAGTCGTATGGAGATCAATCTCTTCCTGGCTCTTGATTGTTGTAGCAATGCTTCCTTTTACGTCTTTCCGTGAACGCCTAGCTGTTGGCGTTCTCGACTGACGTAGGGCATTTGGCGCCTTACCGATGTAGGACTCTTTTGGCGTTCTCACCAGGTGATTCCTTCGTTGGGCTTTGAACGCTTATGGTCTAGGTCTTCTAGGCTTCCAAGTTATTGGGCCTATTATCACTAGTCCCAACAAAAAAGAGTGGAGCTCTGTCCCCACCAGTGGAGTCCCTACCAAGGGCGTTGTCGTTCTTATGCTGCTTGTCGTTATTGACGCTGAGGGTGCTTTTTAGGATTATTGATCATTTTGGTTAGGCGTTACGGGCGTTAGCGCCATACGTTGCGTTTTTGTCTGTAAGGCGTTACTTGTGTAGGCGCCACTCCGAGTGGCTTTGATCGATATTAACGCCATCTGACCCTGTCCTTTCACATTCCTCGCTGTCGTTTCGAGTTCGTGTGTCAGGTTCATAGTGGCCACGTGCCAATACGCGATTCGCCTATCCTTCATCATGATGGCGGGTCGTGGACCGAGGGGGGCGCATTTATTGCGGCGCTTCGATTTTCGTGAAAAGTTCAAAAAACCGCCATTTCTCCTCTTTCTCTCCCTTACTTTGGCATTTCGTGCTTTCAAACCTCTTTCTTCTCCGGGTTTTCTCTGTATTTTCGAGTTTTCCGACTTGATTTGCTTTCTTCATCCTCCTGCTGTGCTGTTGCTGTTGCTTTGTTTTCTCCGTCAAGCGTGTTCGGGATTACTTGGTAAGTGATTCATCGACTCCCTTTCGTCATTCCTTTCTTGCTTTGAGTTTCTGGGTTTAGTTCAATGTTTCTCATATTATTCTTCATGTTCTTCGCAGCCTTTTTCAAACTTTGCTTCGTGAATTCCGTCCACTCCTCCAGCATTCATGGATTTCGACAAATGTGAGTTCTTCTCTTCTCAAAACTTCTACTGCTTTTTTGTTTCCTTTTATTTGTCATTCTGGGTTGGGTTTATGGTCTGGTGATCAACCACAAATTGCCAAGGGTTTTCCTCCCCCTTTTTTGCTGGTGGATGGAGATACAATCTCCGAGAAATGTACTGAGCTGGTCCCTGTTTCCACAGCTGCTGGAAACAAGGTGGTTCCTGAGTCGTCAGCGCCGACGAGGGTCGCTTCTCCCACGGAAAGGATTGGCAGTGACGCCGTGGAGTCCTCCTCCTCGACTTCTACAGAGATTCGAGAAATGTTGTCTCCGGACGAGGCGTCAGTGGGCGAGGAACGTTCAATGGTTCAAGTTGCAGCCCCTATATGGGCGTCTATAGGAGATGGTAATCCGCGGCAGACAATCTGCGGGGAGGAAGTTGATTTCCTCGCTTATCCAGATTGGTTTCTCTCTTCCAACAAGGGTCTTGCTAAAGTTCCTTGGGTCAAGGGCGCCATCGAGACCATGCCCTGTGGTCCTGATAGGGCGGAAGTGATGAGGAATGCGCGCCCCGTCGTCGATTGGCGTCGCCAAAATCTTGATGAAAAGGTTCAACAAGGTCATTTGGACCAAACCAATGACACTATTAGAGAATTCTGGTCCTGGCTTCATGACGACGAGTTTATCCGAGATCTTAACGAGGAGCTAATAACCAGTTCACCTCGCCGGCGTTCCTCGGGATGTCGGATTTCAACACTTAGCCATCTGAACGATCCTCCTGACATGCTTTATACTGATGGTAGAGGGTTCTTGATTTGCGAGCATGTTCTCCGAAGCTATGATATCGAGATGCCTTTTAACCCAGCAGTGCTGGATCTGCTGGCGATTATGAACATTGCTCCTATTCAAATAAGTGTCAATGGTTGGCGCATCCTTCTCGGCTTTATCGCCAAGTGCCAGAGGGATGGTATTCGTGCTACAGCGCGATTGTTTCTCTTCTCCTTTTACCCGCGATGGGTGGATAACGCCTTTATTTCTTACTATCGGCGTCCTGGGCGCCCATTAATCCTTGAGCATGCTGTCAGCAATCCTAAGGAGTGGCAGTACAAATTCTTCTTTATTGAGGGGTCCGGATCTAGGCGTCCTTTCTGGGTTCGTTCGTCCGACGAGCGCGCCATGTTCCCTTTGTCCTGGCGAAGACCACGTCTTGGTCCGTTTGAGTGTAATTGGAGGGACTTGACTGTGGAGGAGCGCTTGGGGGCCCTTCGGTTGATCACTACAAACCCTCTTGACCCTAAGCGTTGTATGTTATTACTATTTCGTTTGCCAAGTTTGTCTTGTTTATGCGCTTTACTAATTTAGACTTTTTGTTTTGTCAGTGCTCGAGGCAAATGCTGCCGATGTCATTGGGAGTCGTCGTGCCCAAGCTGATAAGGGCAAGGGAAAAGCAGTTGCTGCTCCAAAGAAGGCGTCATCTGCCGCTGTCGCTGCTGCTGCTGCCCCAAGGAAAACAGGGGGCGTTGTCATCCGAGATCCTTCGGCGACCTCACGTCCTCCATCTCAGTCTTCCCAGGGAAAGGAGAGTACCGTTACGGCCAAGGACGGGGAGCCTCCGAAAAAGCGCCAGCGCCCCACAATAGAGGTCCCCCAAATTCCAGCGCTTCCAGAGGCTGATGATTTTAATGCTTTGGAGTTGCTCTCCAAATCCTTATCGGAGGCTGGCTCGGTTAAGCAGGACGACCTAGCTCGGGCGTCCACGAAAAATTCACAGGACCCTTCTGAAGAGGCGGCTAGATTTCTTCTTGCTACGGGAATGCGGTTGTTAGCCAACAGCGTCTCTAGGAAGGATCTTTTGTCTGAACGAGACGCTGCTCGTGACGACGCCAAGAGAGCTCGTCAAGAAAACATTGAGTTGAAGGATGAGCTCAATGTGACGAAGGCGTCCCAGGAATCACTCCAGGGGGATTATGATCGAAGGGGGTGTAGGCTGCAAGAAGTTAATAATTTGAATGAGGAGCTTAACACAAAGGTGGCGTCCTTGGCGATAGAGTTGCAGCAGTCGCAAGAGAGCTTCCAGGCTTTGAGCGCCATGGCTTTGCGACAGGTAAAATGGCGGGGCTCGTGCTACAATTACATCGGTTTCAAGAACGCCATAGCTCAACTACGGCTTCGTAATCCCAACCTTGATGTTACGGGGATTTTCCCAAAGAAGGTTGTGGAAGGAAGGCTTATCCGGGATCCCCATCACACTGATCCCATAGTGAAGATACCCCGTATGCCCGAGAAATTTGACCTTGATGGGTACAATTCTGACGGCGACGAGGACTTCCCGTGGTTTCCCAAGATGGAGGTTCCCCTTCCTGGAGAGGCTGTTCCTGCTGAGACAGCGCCTCCTGCCGTTGCGAGTGCTAGCGCAAGTGGCGTTGCGGCTCAGGGGGTGGAGGCAAACGCCCCGTCAAGCGGGAACGCCGAGGGTGCCCCGAGTGCTGCTACTACCGAGGATCCCCCTTCTGCTGCTTAGGCCTTCGTGCCTTTGTTTACTTGGTTGGGCCTGCGCGCCCTTTTGTAAATTTTTAATTAGCTTGGTTATGGCGTAGACGCCATTTTTGAATTGTGGATTATGCTTGGCCTGTAGGCCATTTTTCTTTGAATATTTGGGCATTGATGCCCTTGATATGCTTTGTCTTGATGCTTGATTTACTTGCACTTTTCTTTGCTGACATTCCACGATTTGATCGTTATGTTTGTTTTGCACCATGAAGTGCTGCCTCACGTTGGGCACGCTTCGAGCGTTTTGCGTATTATACGTTAAGTTTCGACTAGTCATCCAAGGGAGGGTCGGTCCGCATGGTAGTGAGTGCCATACTCACAAGGCTCCTTCGAGGACCTTTTCGCTGCTGTTCCGAGGGCGTCCCCCCGAGCAGCTCCAACTTCATTATTTGTTGGAAGGAAGAAAATATAATTAATTGATATGAAAGCGAAGTACAGATGGCGCCATGGCCTTATTCAAATAATGCTATAACTTAGAACGAAACTTATCCACTCAGGGAAAATAAAACTTGAGCTTAGCCATGTTCCAGGCGTTCGGGAGTGATTTTCCTTCGGGCGTTTCCAGTCGGAAGGCGTTCCCGGGTAGGACCTCCACGACTCTGTAGGGGCCTTCCCAGTTTGGTCCGAGCTTGCCGTGTCTAGTATCTTTTCTGTTGTTTTCAACAGTTCTGAGCACCAGATCTCCTACTTTGAGAGTTCTGGGTTTTATTTTGGAGTCATGGTATCTTTTAACCATCTGGTTGTAGGCAGCTTGTCTGATGGCTGCAACTTCCCGTCGTTCCTCCAAGCTGTCCAAGGCTTGGAGCCTGGAGTTGGCGTCATTGGTGTTTGGATAATTGATTATCCTCTCAGTCGGGACGTTCACTTCGGCAGGTATGACTGCTTCATGTCCGTATGCTAAGGCGAAAGGTGTTTCCCTTGTAGCAGTTTGTTCTGTGGTCCTATATGACCATAGGACTGAGGGGAGCTCATCAACCCATCTTCCCTTAGCTGACTCCAGTCTTTTCTTAATTCCTTGGATGATGATTCTGTTGGACAACTCAACTTGGCCGTTTGTGGATGGATGTTCTACCGAGGTGGTTTTATGATGAATTTTCCAAGCCTTGCAAAAGTCTTGGAATTTCCTACTTGTGAATTGGGCGCCATTGTCAGATATTAGAGTGTTCGGGACTCCAAACCTGGTAATGACGTTCTGCCATAGGAACTTCTCCATGGCTTCCGTGGTTATGGACGCCACTGCTTTGGCTTCTACCCATTTCGTAAAGTAGTCAACGGCGACTATGAGAAACTTTCTCTGATAGGCCGCTGTTGGGAAAGGTCCTGCAATGTCGATTCCCCATAAGTCAAACGGCCAAGGGGAGGTAATGGCGTTCATAGGGGCTGCGTGTGTATGGATCATATTGGCATACTTCTGACATTTCTCGCATGAGCGCACAACGCTTTCTGCGTCCTGCAATAGCGTGGGCCAATAGTAGCCTGCCCTCTGGATTTTCCTTCGCATTGCCATTGGGCCTTGGTGGCTTGCACATAATCCTTCGTGGACTTCAGTCAACACTCTGGTAACCTCCTCACCCGCTATGCACTTGTCTCCTGGGTGACTAAAGTTTTTTCTGTATAGTGTTCCTTGTCTGACAAAGTACCTGCCAGATCTCCTTGCAACTTTTCTTTCCTCGCTCTTGTCTGAGGGAAGAGAGCCTTTGTCTAAATAATTGAATATCGGCGTCCTCCAGTCAACGACTTCTTCGGTGGGAAGAATGTCTTGTTCCAATATCGAGGGCTCCCTAAGGGTCGTTCTGATGATGGAGTTTCTCCCTCCTTTGTTTGGCCTGGATGCCAACTTGGCGAGCTCATCGGCTCGGGCGTTCTCGCTCCGCGGGATGTGATTAAAAGTGGTTTTTATCCCTGACCCTTCTATGATCTTCTTCGCTTTTTTAGCGTATTGGACCATGGTCGAGTCCTTGGTTTCGTATTCTTCATTCATCTGTTGTACCACCAACTGGGAGTCTGCGAAGATTTCCAATCTTTTGGCGCCTATGTTGGCTGCGAATTTTAAGGCAGCGATCAACGCTTCGTACTCCGCCTGGTTGTTGGTGATTGGACATTCGATTTCGATCGATTGTTCGATGATGGAGCCATCCGGGGCTTGCATAACCACTCCTACTCCGCGTTGTGAGTTTGATGCGGCGCCATCAATGTGCACGCTCCAAGTCCAATTTTGGGCGTTGTCTGGGCCGGTCATCTCTGCTATGAAGTCTGGTAAAGCTTGCCCTTTAATGGCCCTCCGTGGTTCGTAGGCGATCCCATATTCTGAGATTTCTACGGACCATATCGACATTCTTCCTGCGATGTCTGGTTGTTCAATCATCTGTTTGAGGGGTCTGTCAGTTCTGACAATTATCTGGAACTGTTGGTAGTAGTGTCTCAACTTTCTAGTTGAGTGGAGTAACGAGAATGTTAGCTTTTCCAGGCGGTGATACCTCTTCTCTGCTCCTGTGAGCGTTTTGCTCGTGAAGTAGATGGGTTTTTGTTATTCTCCTTCTTCGAGTACTAACGCCGAACTGATTGCGTCATCCATGGACGCCAAGTAAACGTAAATTGGTTTATCCTTGACTGGAATTACCAAAATTGGCGGTGATGCCAGGTACGTTTTTAGCCTTTGAAAGGCTTCCTCTCACTCCTTGGTCCATTCGAATTTTTTGTTTGCTTTTAGTGTTTGAAAGAAAGGTAAGCATTTGTCAGCAGACCTGAGTGTAAAGAAGACTAATCGTGAGTAATGCTCGTTTTATTGATAGAAGTAATGCGTCGAAAAGACGGCTTACATAGGCGTTCTTGATAAACATAGTAAATTAAAAATAATTAGTTAAAGACATGAATAAAAGATGATAATGAGACTGTGACTAGAGAGTAGCTTTAAAGCTTTATTGTTGAGGTGGCGCTAGGCGCCTTCTACCTCGACAGAAACCTATGGAGCGCCGCTAGCCTGCCGTTGAGGCGTTGGACCTCCTTAATTGATCTTGGGGAGTTCATCTCAAGGATTGCTCTGCACTGGTCTGGGTTTGCTTCAATTCCTCGGTTGGTGAGCATGAACCCGAGGAATTTTCCTCCGTTTACGCCGAAGGCGCACTTTGAGGGGTTCAACTTCATCTGGTACTTGCGTAGTTGAATGAAGATCTCCTTCAGATCCTCGGTGTGTTTGCCCCCTTCTTTGGTTTTCACGACCATGTCATCGACGTAGACTTCAAGATTTCTTCCAATGTAATCTTTAAAGAAAAGATCCATCATCCTCTGGTAGGTGGCGCCGGCATTCTTTAGTCCGAAAGGCATCACCGTGTAGCAGTACGTGCCCATCTCCGTTATCAACGCCGTTTTCTCGGCGTCCTGAGGGTTCATCTTTATCTGATTATATCCGCTGAAGGCGTCCAGGAAGCTCATCGTCTGATGACCACAAGTTCCATCCACAAGTTTGTCGATGTTGGGCAGTGGGTAGTGATCTTTTGGACACGCCTTGTTGAGGTCAGTGAAGTCCACACACATCCTCCACTTTGTTGGGAATTGTAGGCGCCTAACGCAGCGGAAGCAAATATAAAATTATAGATAGTGGTATACCTCACGAGTTTCAATCCTCTGGTTGTACAAGGCGTGTCCAAAGAGCCCACTCCCAGCGTTCTCCCTCTGCCAGTAATCCACACGAACAATTTCTTCGGGCACCAAGGTGCTAGCCTTCAGTTCTTTTCTCCAAAAGAACTAGGGACCAATCTACAGTGTATTTGAACTCAAGAAGGAGGATGAAAATTGCACAAATGAATTCTCACTCACATGCTTGACCTAGGCGCCTAGCCCTAGGGCTTTTATAATTTTTTTTAGAGCACTATTATAATTCTAAATTATAATAATATGGCTTTTATGAATTGAATTTTAAATTATAATATTACCATAATATTAAATTTGAATTC
>QANZ01038271.1:0-15216 GCA_003254925.1 Chamaecrista fasciculata
ACTTGTTGGTCCTATGTCTACTACAGATGTAGAACAGATGCTCTCTTTCTTCCCCAGAGATGAAGTAGCAGGTTCCGGGAAAGCAGTCGTCAAGTCAGATTCTTTTTCCTGCTGCGCTTATGCCAGACTGACAACTAGGATTCGTGAAAAGAGCTAAGGAATCGCGTGTTGAAGCGAATGATTCCCTATATAAGTGGATTTCTTCTTAAAGATCTTTTTCTCGGCCTTAGCTACGTCTTGCCCCGCACCAGGACTGGCTATCTCGAAAGAAATGCTTTCATATCATATATGGCTGGCTCCTAAACTAGGAGCAGAAGGAAGGGCTACTTATTTGGGACCTCATCCGGAAGTGACTGCACTCGCCTAAGCAGCTACCCAGCCCTAGCTACTTGGAAGCCTTTCCCTGTCCCTTGCTTCCATTGCGAAAGTCTTAGAACAAGCTATTCCTTTTGGCTAGATGATAGCATCATGGGATATATTAGTTACTTCAGCACCTATTTGCCTTAAGTCCTTCCGATCAACGCTTTTCCTTCCCCGTGGGAAGTTATCGAATCGATTCTTTCTTCTTCATTCAATAGGGATCAAACTTTCTCTTAAACTACCCGGTGACCGGCTTAGGCTTTGATTTCAGTTCCCAGCCAAGGTAAATAGAAAGGAGGAGATCCCACCACCCATTTCTGGGCGAGTTTTCCATCAAGCACTCAGGTACCACAACTGTCCTATTGATAAACAAGACAGCGGCGATACCGGTCGTGCCGACAGTACTCCACTACTCATTGGCGCCCTTTAGTTTAGATAGATAGGCCAAAAGTCTGATGTCTAACGGTACATTGAGGTGTGTCATCCAGGGTAACCCCAGGAAAGACAAGACCTCTCCATGCTCGAGGTACGTGTAGTCACTCGAGCGAAGTGAGAGGATTGAATCTCGACTGAAAGGAGAGGACCTGAGGTAGAGGCAGTAGCCCGAGTGTATGAAACTTAATGGGGCAATATAGGAGTTTCGATATCATACTCAAAATCCTTTCTTTCTTATTCAGGTTCAGCTGAATTCGCAAAGAGGTGTTTAGAGTCCGGAATTTGACAGTGGATTTATCTCCTGTCTCTTGTAAGGCTCTTATGAATGCACATCACCCATATGGGGCGATGTCTTTTCATATGCGATACCCTCTTAAACGGTTCACTTCATTGTGCCGCTTAGTAGGGCTTGGTTTTCAAACCTTAGGCAGCATCTGCCATACCCGCAGTCTAAAAATGACTAGACTACAGGCGATGTACACCAAATCCCAGCTTCCCATCAGTTTGTGGTTAACTGGTGGTTTTCCACTTGATCCCTACATAGAAGGTCTTATTAAGGCCTTCCTTATTGTAGATCTCAAGCCACGGGAGATCAAAATGCCTCCCTCTTCCTATCTTCAGGGACAGGAGATATCCTGGAATGGACTCTCTTGAGACGGTGGATGCAAGCATGGTTACGTTACGTGAAGTGGTACACACTACTCACTTCCAATCCGGGTGCTCCTTTGGAGGCCTATTTCACAGGTACGTACTCACTCCTCTCCCTATCGGTCGAGTAGGTACGTACTCACTCATACATTAGTGTATGAGGTCCCACAGTCAACTATTCCTGGAAAGTCACATCTGACGATCCAGAACTAGTTCAATTTGGTTTAATGTGGAAGATCTATGATATGGTCTCTTCTACGCCCTGGGTATTCTGAGTGGGCGTGTGACTAAGCAACAAAAGGACAATGCTCGGGAATGGGCGCCTCTTTCTCTGCTTTTAAATACTGTACCCTTTCATTTAAGAGAATAAGAAGAGTAGCTGTACTCTACTCTTAGAGCCGACTATGACTTCTTCGTCTTCTCTTTATCCTTTATCTAATAAGAAGGGTTTGAGAGGCTTTTCTATAGCTTTCTAAGCCCTTTCTCTTAGCCAGGGGAAATCCTAGTCTAGAGGAGAGTTTTCTAGAATCTTGTGGAAAGATGAGGAATTTCCTTAACTTAATAGGTTACCCGATCCCTAACTAAAAAAGTGGGGGGTCGAAGAGAATAGATAAAAGATTTCGAATTGGGTCTTTGCCAGGAGGCCAGAGATTCTTGAATTTACATAGCATAAAGACGGACATTCTGCTTCAAGTTGCCATTGAATTGCTTTCCGTTCCCTTGTTGAGTCAAAGGATGAACAATAGTTCGCGCTGACACTTCATGAAACAGAGACTGCTATAACTTACTCTGTCTCTGATACAGCTCCTGTTGTGGAAAAAGAGGTTTGAGTCCTTTGCCTTACTCTTTAAAGTAAGCAAGTAAACTACCTTTGTGACCGAGGTCACACGGGAGAGCCCTCCTTAGAAAGTACGAATACCCCAAGTAGTACAGATCTTTTCCCCATGACGCTTTCTGACTGGAGAAAGGAATGTTACGTACGCTTTCGAAGGCTCTTTGAAGATAATCTTGCAGATATTTATTCCAGTGCCAATTCGGTTGGAGATGTTTGTCCCAATTCCGATTCGATTTCTCCTGATCCAGCTTCCATACTTTCATCTGCTACTGAGACAATTGTCATTGCCTTGAACAGCCTCACCTCCCATCACAGGGAGCAGGCTTCGCAATCTTTCATATGTATCTTGGAACACCACAGCTATCCAGGAACGAATGATAGAAAGGAATGTCGGGTCGAGTTGGATCCGTAGCCTTTAGTAAGTTTTTTGCTTGATCCTTTGTTTGTAATGTAATTCCTCCCGTCTCAAGTGCTTTTCTTTTTTCCTTCCTAAGGTAATGAAGTTGCTCCGCTTGTAGATTGAGTGTAGTTCCTCCCGGTTTAGTCTACGAGCTTTTCCGCATCAACCTAAGCCCGCTTATTCCGACGAGGTGATCCATTGGCGAAAAGAGGGCCTACGCTTTACTTGTTCCTCCATTTGATAGTTCCGTTCCAGCGAAAGAGAATGAAAGGCGAATCAGAGAAGTGAAGCTGCAGTCAATCATTCTACATTCTAATCCATGGATTTATTGAACGAGTAATCACTTCCCCAAGGAAGTCCTTCAGTTAGTGAATAGGCATTGCCCAGTTCATCAATCCGAAGATCGCAAGCCGAATTCATAAGAGCTGTTCTCAATAGATATGGTAAAATAAAATAGCGTATAAAAAGAGCAAGTCTATCTCCAACTCCGTCTGCTCTTGGTAAAGCGACTTCTCCTTTTCTGTGAATTGTCTGACACCGGGTATTGTACTACTAGTGTAGCACTTTTGGTACGCCCCTCTGATCGCATTCCTTTGACCTTTTATTCAATGGAAGATAGTTTCAGGTGACGAAGTGGGGAAATCATCAATGCGGCTATAATAGAAAGTTGGTATATCTGTTCGCCCAAGAGTGGTAGTTCCTCTAACGATGCCTGAATGCTACTTTCGCCTAGTCGATGAAGCTGCGTCCTCACCTCTTGGTGGCATTTTCCTTGGCTTCCATCACATAAGATGTCTGCAATAGCAATCCTTCACTCTATGGAATCAATAGCTACACTGATCCCAGCACGAAAGCTGTTTTTTTCTAATCGATAGAGCTCGTGGATCTGCATATGGCTAGATCCTTTCCCGAGCCCTATGCTATGAATGTTATCCCCAGCAGCATTCCTGACAGCTTCCCAGTTGTGGCTGTGTGTCCTAATTGAAAAGAACTCATATCGGAATTGGATCTTGTTTAGATTATCTTGTCCACTTCATAGCCTTTCCCGGTCCGGGAACAACTGCTATTCTTGGTCCCACCATGAACTGTCGACCAAGAGCATGGGATATTAAACTAAGACTCATTCCGTCTATTGCTCTAATGCCCTTCCTCCTCTTATCTTAGTGAGATTATTCACTAAAAATGGATTCTCATCGGATTGAAATAGGCATCCAGCATCGCCCATATCTTAGGTGGATGAGGCAACTCAGCGGGTCACGTATCGTGTGCGCCGAAGAACGAATTGGTGTTTCAGCGGCGAAATCAAATATGTCCCCGCCCACAAGGGATGCTCGCGAAAGTCCTCATGTTACCCGATGTCAGGTCGATCCGGGATTACAAAAAGCCTTTCTAAGACCGCTTTGTCCTAATCGCGGTCGAGGGTACCTCCGGCGGGCATTCAATCGATTGTTTGTCTAAAGACTTGACTTGAGGCTTTCCTGTCTCAGGGAATGTATAATAGCCGGCGGGCTTCATTGCTTTCCTTCTCTGTCTGGCTGTTTAGTAGGAGTCGCTAACGAGTGAATGTGTATCCGGCCGACTCGGATTTCCGTATTATTGTTCTTTGTCTAAGTTCTATTTCTTTCTTGCTTTCAATGTGTCCCTCAGTTAGTGCAGTTGCTGGCCTTTCTCTTCTCACCTTGAGTTGACTGAGACTGAGAGTCAGGGTGCAGGGGATGTGGCTAGTCTTTGACTAAGGTTGATTGCAGTTTCTCTGGTTCTTGATTGAGTCTTTGTCTTGCAGGAGTGATGTCAAACCTATTGCTTGAGTTGTCTGTATTGGAAGTATGGTAAGGGGTGGAAGTCGTGTAAGCGGCTTCTTCCGAATTTGCCTGTACTCCGGGTCTAGTACGTATGAAAAGATGTCAGCTAAGTGGCGATTTCTTTTCCTGGTGGAGAAGGATTCGATTCCCGAGCGGCTAAGGTCCAATCCGGTATTCTATTCCGTCTGTGCGAGCATTCATTACATTGCCTACGTCTAGCTGTGTATTCGAATCGGTAATTGCATAAGTAATCTCTTTTCTTATGAGAACTACGAATCATCCTCATGAATAAGCTAAACTCTACCTTAAGGAGAAGTGGAGGCAATAGGTCCCGTGCAGCTTTAACTAACTCTCCTCCTCCATACGCCTATCCTTTAGTTTAGTGGGCCAGGTCCTCCAGCCTTCCATTAGCTTTCGATTTAGTTAGCATTCCAAGCCTTGGAATGCGAGCTTATGTGCTTTCAGGTATAGGCCCCATTCGCCTGACTTTCTTGAAGTCCTAGGATTCTCCCCTAGTATTCCATTCTCTCCCCCTCTCGGCCTTGCTTTCATTCCTGTCTCATTTGAAATAGCTCCTCAGGCAAGCCCGGGAGTCTTCTCGAAGCTGTCTAAGTCTTGTAAGGCTCCTATATATAGAGAGGTCATGGTATGGAGGGCGGATTTCGTAGCGCTTAATCGTGGTTGGGGCATTCCTTCTTTTAAAAGAAGACTACAGGACGAAAGAAGAAGCTCTTACATCGGGTAAGTAGACCGCTCGAATAGGCTGAGAGACAAACCGTTCGGTAGGGCGCTTTGATGCGGGAAAGAACGAATTCTTTATCTAAAGGCTTGTCCCCAGGTGCCTATCAAAAGTCCTAAGCAAAGTGGTCTCCCTTCGAGGAACGTAGCGACTGTCAAGAACAGCAAAGCGACCGAGTCGAGCTCAAGGAATGAAGAGCTATTCAAGCTTTTGTCCTTATCTACTTTCATTTAGACTAAGGTGTCAATGGCACCCTTACCTCTTCTTAGTGACATAGAAATAAAGACTAGATTGAGTAGTGTTATTCATTCCATTTAATAGAAAGCAGTTGCAAGCTCCCTCTTTATATTCTTAAAAAGTATGATTTACCAACTAAGACAAAGTGAGCTTAGGCAAAAAAACTTGCTCCCGATTGTCGACCTTAGCAACAAGTAGCTTGCACGACCAGCACAGCACTAACGGAGACGAAGAGAGTTTTCCGCGTCCGTCGATCCGGTAGGAAAAAGTAAGATGAAAGCCCATTGGAGTCATCCTACAAAGGGTTTATGGATCACTGCTTTGTTTTAAGGATTGCTACGACATCAGTTTACCTCTAAAGGGGTACAATAATGGTTAGGGACTTATTTTTGAGTCCTTTATTAACATTAACTGAAGACCAAGCCAATCTCGATGAATTGAACAAGTAAGAAAGATCTATTTTCACTCTAGTGAAGGGAAGCGCTCAAAGCGGAACCGGTACGACAAGTTCGCTTAGGGTGTTGTTAGCGCAGGAGTACTACAAGAGTCTTTTCTTTTCTAGTAAAGCATAATCTGCTTACCTGCATCCAATCCACTTTGCTTGAATGGATTTAGTTACACCAAGCCTGCGTTCAAGCGCTTTGCACGACGTTATACATCCGCACACGGGATCAGATCGGTATTCAATCATACGCCTAGCTAAATTTCGCTCTATTGCCATGAATCTTCTTTCTCTTCCTTTATGGTACTTATAATTATAATCACTTACTTTTTTTAATTGGACTTTACAGGAAAAGCTCCTTTAGTGACTTGGTCAGTCAAGAGCTCAAAATGGACTTCTAGGTAACCCACCACTAGCGCCTAAGGTCCCTGGGTCATCTTTTATAGGGGCCCCTTAGCTTAGTAAGGTATGCAACTTACGAAAACAAGCACCGAGCAATTCAAGGAGTTTATGCATGTGGGTTTATCTGCCTCAAATGGACAAGGCTCGGGTATTCACATTGTTGATCATTGGCAATTAAAATAAAAAAACTTTTTTGTTCGGAATATTTTTATTCTGGTGTTCCAACTGTGAAGACTGACCACCTGCGAGCATACTTGGGAAGAGAAAAATCGCTATTTAAAGTTAGATTGTCAACGTTGAGGCTATGATCAGGCTAATCTCCCCTATGATGAGAGAGAAGTAGCTTTTCCACCTGATCCGAGGAAAGCGGCTTACGGACCGGAAATGACATACTGAAAATAGGAAAGTAGAGAGTCCAGGACAGATTAAATGGCTTCTGGGGATGACGAAGTAAACTGAGAAGAAGTCCATCCTTCCTCCCCTGCCTTCTCGGCTGAGGGCATGTAAGAAGACTTAGACTGACTGATTGAACTCTGTCTTCCGGTGAAGAGATTAACAGATATAGGAGCGGATTCCATTCTATTCTACGCTATTTCCTCTGTCTTCGTTATGGAGAGTCCAAGAGATGAGTTGGCAGATCAGAGGCATTAAGACTTGATGCTTTCCTTCTTGCTGGCATTTCATCCTCTTAGGCTCAGAGCGTGTAAGCTAGCTCAACCTTCTCTGTTGAAAGAGGGTAAATTGGCATATCATCCCGGGGTCTTGAAGAAATGGGAATTGGGGGCCTTTCGGCCAACCTCTTTCTAACTTCTCGGGCGTCTACCTTTTATGATGAAGCTGGAGACATTGGTTTAATTTGCTTTTCTCCTGCCTTTACTACAAGAGGTGAGGAAGTCGGGGCGAGGAAGCTTGCAGGTTAGTAGTTACGGTTTGATCCATTAAGGGTTTATGTAGTAATAGATTCCCGGGGATAAGTAAGATATTACAGGGGATTTGGAATGGAATCTAAGGCTTCTGACTGACTGATTAATGCATTTCTTCCCTTGGAATAGTCCGCTCCTAGGCTGGAATATCCTTCTGATCAGAAAGCAGCTAAAGTAGCTTCTTCGATTTAAGGCATTAGTCACAGACTGACGGGACTAGAGATTAGGCTTTCAGAGCCTATTGAACTCATAGCAGCTATCTTCTTCCACGGATCATCCCTTCTTTCTTTTCATAAGATGTACAATAAGGGGAGTACTTACTTTACGCTATGATATGAGGATGAGACAGCTGACTTGTTGGTTAAGTGTTGGCTATCGTTCTTTTCCGAACAAATCGAAGAACCTAATGTAATACATTTGAGAAAGTGGAATCAGAAATAAATGGATGATCTCTTTTCATTCTTTTCCCTCTCTCCAAATAAAAAATCACTCATTTTGAAACTTAACTCTAACTAAGTATGGTTATATAGTGAAAAAGGAGCGCTGATCGCAGAGATGACGTCGGGCCTTCTTCGGTAAGGCGACGAGTGGATTCGGTGAACGCTCCCGGAGCAGGAGATATTGTAGGCCCGTCACAGGCTCAATCATCGGACTTAACATCGGACGAGGAGTCACTGAGATATCCCAACCGATACCCATATCATACAGCTTCCATAGATGACCCCAACGGACTAGAGTTTCGTCACGCTGGGATCGCTTCCACGATCCACTGCAGATAGGGGCATCAAAGAATTCCTGAATGGAAACATTCTCAGACATAGCCTTGGTATAGTACCACGAGACATACTTAAGCCACTGTGACATCCAATTACGGAGTACAGTACGCTCAAGTATCTCTCGCTCACCATCAAACGTAAGATCTTGAGGAAAGATCTTAATCTCTTTAGGTTTCATTTCCCTGCGGAGAAAAGTCACCATCTTCGCCTTTAGATACGGATTGAGAGGATAACCTCTTCCAAGCCAGAAATCCAAAGGTAGTGACTTCGACCCAATCGGTTTTGAAACAACTACTTTCAGCCTTTCCCATTTGATAGACTGAGTAGTCATCAAACGTGATCTTACACGATAGCCTGCACCACCTAAACGTTGAAGTACAGATATCTTTTCAATATTGTACTTTTCACGCAAAGTGGCCAAGCCTCGTAAAGACCGACAATCAGTTAAAGCTTTAAGAGATATAGGTGATAAATTCTTCTGAAGCTTATCAACCCAAAATCTCTTCCCAAATTCACAAGATCCATTATTAGATATTATTGATTTAGATCTTGAAATCTGGACACCTAACTGACTGAGAATCTGTTGGTAGTGTTCAGCAACCTGACTGTCAGCAATAACAATGTCATCACCGAGCAGTGCATAGTCTAAGAAAGGAGCGGTTCTATTCGGGTCAGCTCTGTGCGCAGCACACCACACAACAAAGTGATGTGATAACGCAAACAGTGACCATGACCCCTTATAACCTAAGGGTTGTCCAACAGTGAAGGATATATTATATTGCTTCTTAGTAAGGGGTTTACCTACTAAAAAGTTATTCAATCCTAAAGAGGAATTCACTACTGATGATGCAAATGTTGGGCCAAATAATGACTCAAACATTGTGTAGATAACAGATAGTGGCCATCGATCCGTTGCAGATTTCAAATCAAAAGAGTAGATGTTATTTCCTACTCCTTCTTTCCGATCTCTGAGCCGGACCAATGGAGCCTCTTGACTAAAGGTTCCATCGGTACGCATACCTCTGAGAACAGCAAAAGCCCACTGATGGACTGGAGCAAGTAAACGTTGTTTCACATAATTGCAAATTGCAAATATGCGACGTTTACCAGCTCCGGCCAGGGTCTGACAAAGCCTACCAGTAAACAAAGGGACAGTCTCATACGCTGGTAATAAACTATCAATATGAGGTCCTATGGATCTCTCATAATATTCAAGATCCATATTTGAATACTGCGTAGTACGTTTGATATCACCGGCATACAATACACGATGATACCAAAGTATTCCGGGTGAAAAGTAACCATCTTGAAACGAGTGAATTTTCTGCTCATTCCAAGCGTACGCGGCAAGTTCATGCTTCAAATTCGTAAAGATATTTGAAGGAATAAACGCACCAGCGTTAGCAACCATAACCCTTTCTTTATTGGGTTTCGAGAATTTTACAATTCTCTGAACTTGAACGTATTTTGATAAATACGAATCAAGTATGGGCGTTTCTTTCCACGTAGGCTCCCAAGTAATCCCTTTCTCAAGGGGAATCTTGGAAATATGGGGAACGTATAGTTTCCAAAGCTTCCTTGCAGAATCCTTCATTTCGCAAAGAAAAGCCTTGATTTATTTTGTTAATGTATTCATCATAATCTTCTGGAATACCAGATATAGATTTAAAAGTATCTTTCGATACTTTAGGTGCAAGCTCAACAAGTTTTGCTAAGCTGAACCATGATAAATACATCTTAACTATACGATCCCCCCTTTCATTCCTAAGCCTTATATTCTTTCTAAGAGGCGTCGGAATAAGAGAAGGGATCCCACATCTTGTCAGCTTCACCCTTACAGACAGGTCTTCGTTTTTAACGTTATCTCCAGCGTAATAACGCTGAAGACAGACGCCGCACTGCTTTAAATAAAGCGCAGTGAATAAAGGACCAGACTTCCTATTGAGAAGTCAAACTTCCTTCGCCGTTAGGTGCATCCCGATACATAGTTCCTTAGTGATCCCGTCAGCTACTACTAAAGCTAAAGCCGCTCTTTGAAAGACAGCAAAAAGAGCTAATAGTAGGAAGATCTTCTGCCACTTGATGGGACGCAAACGGAACAGGGAACAGTCGGTCAAACAATGGCTGGTTGAGCCTAATAATAGTAATATTATAGGCCACATCATCCGGTCTAGGTAAGCTACCTAAACGGGATAGCTAGCGTATCGTCATTTTATTCGCTAACCGCGGGTAACATGCGCACGCCCCCACTTAGACCCAAACCAGCTACGGTTCCGGCCTAGAAATAGTGAAATAGATTTTCATTGACCAAGCCTGAATGGGCTGCTCCTGCTCTTGGTCCCCAGGGAAAATGGGGTGACAAAGAGATGCTGCTTCACCTGGGTTAGTTGGGTTGGGCTCCTAGCTCGTGGGAAATTAGATATTCTACGATCCTTGCTTCCCTGGCTTTGCCACTTAAAAGGTTTCGCATCGATAAATGCTTTAATATAATAAAAGAATCAGTCTCCCCTTAGCCTGCTAAGGCTTTTCATTCAATAAAGTAAACCGATGCGCCATTCGCTGGCTCTGAGCTTATAGTTCCAACAAAAGTCCAATCCAATCACGGCACACATGCTATATGTTCGATTTCATGCCGACACCTTGAGAAAAGACTGGCCCTGAATTCATCACGTTCAAGCTATACAGCTAGTCGAATCCTACGGCCCTTACTTAACCGCCGGGAGCAGATTCGATAACAGGATTCTTACAAATAGAAAGCGCTGACCTCTAGGATCGATTTGACCTTTCTTCCTCTACCGTTCGTGGCCATAGAAAAGAAAACGAGGATCAGAAGTCAAGTCTCCTCCAGTGCTTGGTTCATCAACTAGTTATATTCAAAGCAAGACAAAAAAAGGCGGGGCACTCATCTCTATCAATGCAATGACTGGGCTCAATCCTTTCACTTTTTTCTTATGTGCGAAAGCACGCCACCAAACCAAGAAGAAGAAAAAGTCACTCGAAGTAGTCAGCCCATTAGCAGTATAAGAGGAAGCCTACCCAATAAGTATGTAAGAAGCTTCCCTTTAAGTTAAGGCTTGAGCTTGCCCTTTTCATAACATCAGATTCGGCCTAGAACGCCTAGCGACTAGAGAATCCTAGAATAAGAAACGGAGCTGGTGCTTGAATTCATCTCTGCAGATGTTTTCTCTGCTCTAGCCGCAAAGCTTCCCCTTAACTTAAGGCCTCACCACCTACTCCAGCAGAGTCAGAAACGAAAGGGAATCGAAGAGGGAAGCGCGTATAGCATAGGTCTTTACTTTGACGTTGGGACTCTGCCCGTTCCAGAATTGACTTCAAACGAAAACGCGGGAATAGAGAATCCCGGGAGCAGGGAAAACACTCGTCTTTGAAGTCAGCCCAGTGGGCACTGGCTTTGAGTTCCTTTTAAGTAAGGCTTGACCCGCCTATCTAAGCTTGGCTAGAAGATTAAGATTAAGCCTATCAAAGTGATCCCAGAGGAAGAGAATAGAAATCCGTAAGCCTATAGTATAGTAGATGAGTGTCGGCCCGGTAAATCACCTAACTTTGTATAGCTTTAAGTTGTCGCATATCCGGCTCCAGGCCAAAGCGATGAAGCAGGAAAAGGGTAAATATATTTAATATTGTATTGGCACGCCCATTCAAAAGGCAAGCCAGAAAGGCTAGGCACAGGTTTCAAACCAAAGAAGTCAGGTTTTCCAAATATATACAATGATAGTGGCTAGCTTCTTTGGCATCTTCGGTGCCTACTCCTCTCGTTCTGATCACAGTTCGGCCACGAAGTATGTGATGAATTTGTCTTGGCAAGTGAGTAAGCTACGAATACAAATGCAAAAACTGTGTTTTAAGCAAATGGTGCGGATATTGTGATGTAATGAAGAGGGAGATGCTTGACTCGACTGGAAATGACGGGTCGACAACTCCGAATCACAAGCTATTTACTACTGTATTACACGGTAAGTTAAATGGTGTGCCTTGTTATAAGTTATAGAAAGTACATAAATTTGTGTAGGAACGCTAAAAAGTATAGATACTATGTTCTTGTCTGATTAGGCTAGGTCTTTTTCCTTTTAGGAGTGAGGAAGGCATATATAAGGCATAGATCACTAAAGGAACCTTTCCCTTATATATGATAGCACCAGACGCGCCCCCGCCTTCCTTGTTCAAGTAGTTCAAGAGTTAAGGGCGTAGCAAAGTTTGTGGGGGAGGTTTTCCTTGATCTCTATGACCTCTCCGAAGGGGCCACACGACTGCTTAAGGAAGAGGCCCAAAGCAAAGGCAGTATTTTGTCATGGAATCCGCTTCTGGCGGTGAAGAAATGGAATCTGCTGCAATAGTCGAAAATGCAGCTATCTATAGTAGCTAAATAGAGCTAGACGACTGTACTTGCTTGAGCAATTGGAGCTAAATCATCTTCTTTTCTTATTCTTGTAGGTTCTCGAAGGCCTGTTTGCAATGAGTGATTGAAGTGCTGCTCGGGTTGAAGCCGCTAAAGAAAATGAAGCCAATGTCCCGTATAAATTGCCACGAGCACAGAAGGAACTGCTATGGAATTCCCTGCTACTGTTCTAGCTGTTCTGTTGTTGGACTAAGAGCTGTTATCACCTTTCGAGTTGCATATAGTAGAGATGCAGTCGTAAGGCCGCATCGATATAATAGATGAGTAAGGCAAAGAACTACTGATTGATCTACGAATGCCGGGAGGAACTTAACTGCATTAGTCTCATATGAATGCCCAGAATCAGATGTTCACAAATCGGCTCTTCTTTCATAAGCCAATGACGATCGAAAGGCCAGGGACATCTAGACTAGCCAGGGAAAGCTACTCCAAATCCGATTTTGTTCACATTGATGGTGTCGAAGGAGAATGCGCGGTTCTTGTTCGAGAATTCCCTGCAGTAGCTGGTCTTGACTCTTACACAACTACATGGACTGACGACATCTGGATGTGTGCTTTAGCGTTATGAAAGAACTGGGAGAGAGAGCTTCCAGGAATGGTTCCTGCCCGTCTAGGGGACTAGATCCTTCCTTGCCTTGGACTGAAAAAGAGTGAGGAATGGGGCTAAGCTATACGCTACCTTACCTTGCTGAATCATAAAAAAGGGCTCCTTAGTGCTGTATGGAAGAAGGGGGTCCTCGTCTGAGTCCACGACTCGCAGCTGCCTTTCTAACTAGGTTGTGACTCCCTCGGGATGGTTTTCACATGGATTTGAATCAATGAATGAGTTCGATTCGGCTTAGTCAAACTAGGTCAAAGCCCGTTTAGTCTTTCTCTCCTCTGGATTGACAACGGCAACTCCCACCGGCTGCTTACTGAATGCCCTTTTCGGGGGGCAAGGTTCTTTTGACGTGCTTTGCAGAAGACAAGGGCTAGCGCTTTCTTAATCGATCGGTGAACAAATTTCTTGTTTTTCCTAGTAGCCTCTTACTTTGACTGACTAATGTGCAATCCCTAGGGGGCACTCCAGGTGGGTAACCATTCTTTTTTTGGATGTCCTATGGTAGTCGTCATCAATCATAGTTCCCATGATGGCTGTAAGATGCTATTCAGTTAGCTAGGTCGTGGCCGGCTGTGAGGCTTTCATTTCCTCCGCCTCCTTCAGAGGTCTTGCTTTCAGAATCAAATAAGGTTTGAAAACCGTAACTCCTTCCTGCTCTTCTGGGGCATACATTTCATATATGTATTTACTCTAGCAGGCTTTGTCTCATATCACATTACTTATTATATAACCTTCATCACCCGGAAATGACTTACTCAATGTCTAATGCTGGCGGATTAGCTGGTTGGCAGGTTAGCTTAATATCCCACGCTTACTTAGGATTCCCCTTTCCCTGACTCGGCTAGGTAGGAAATGACCCCGACCTGGCTGACTTGATTGCGGGGATTCGGGTGAATAATGTTATAACTCATCCATGCGGGTAGTCCCTATCTGCTGTCATGCCCCTATAAAGGCTGTGTCAAACTCCCGAAAGTCCAATATCGTAGATCAAGAGAGAAAGCCAATTCACAGCTTATTCGGATTTGACTTGCGCCTCAGCTTGATGAAGGTCAAGACATTGGCAAGGTCCTCTTGCTCTTCTCTCGTAGCTATGTCCTCAACTACGACAGCTACTGGAGTGAGGTTGTCTATACCATACTAGTATCTGGGTACCTGGGATCCTGTCCCTAGGACGGTCCCCCAGGGGGGGTTGGCCTGCAACTCGCACTTACCTCGATCTCTCTATTGCCGCCTTCCTGTGCTGAATTGGAACCTTAGATTCCAATATGTCACTATGGCCCAGAAGCGTTCTCGACAATCTCTCTATGAGAAATCTCATCTTTTCAAAAGTCAAGAAAAAGAGTTCAGTTCGTCCCGAACGTCAGGCTTCGCGACTTAGTGCAGTGAGGCTCGTTCTTCCACGATTGGTAGCACTCGTGTAAGGTCTGGTTTACTTGTAAAATCATCCGGGTTAATAGAACTATGGCTAGGATAGTTGGTCAGGATCATAGAGAAAAGGGGTGAGTCTTCTTCCAGTGCTTGAATCCTCTACTCTAGTTGAAGTACAAGTTCATCAAACCCCGTAATGAGGTAGTTTTTTTGTAGTTAATAGATATCCGGTTCTTTATCCTCTTTATTGGTTGTTTGTTTCCGCAGGCGAGGGATTCGTGAGTCCATTCTTTTCATCTTTCTCTTATAATGTATGTAGTGAGTCGAGTTCTGACTCCTTGACCGGTTGAATCTCTGAATTAGGCAAGGGAGTCATGAAGGTCGTGAGGCGTACTCTCTTTTCAATAATCTCTTCCCCCGGGCTAAGGATGTTACCGAAGGTCAGGGACTTTCCCGCTAGGGCAGTGAAGTTCGTGCTAAATGACCGAACGAACGTATCTGGTTGCGAGTCTTCTCCTCTCCCACTGAGAACAGAGCTGCTGGGTGAATTCTGCTCTGATTCCTGAAAATGGTTATCCGTGTTCTTAAGTTGAAGTCCTTTGCTGTAGTTCATTTCCTTTGTCTTAAGTGATCTATTCGATAGCTTCCCTGTTACCACCCGAAGGGTAAGAAAGAGATGCTCCGTGTAGCTAACCCCAAATCCGGTAGCCTTTGAAAATAGGTTTCTGACGTAACTGCCTATCATGCCAAGCTTGACGCTGTTGCTCTTGCACAGGCGGTTCTATAGAAAGCGAAGGAGACCCACATGCCCACTTCTCCTTCCCCGCCCCA
>QANZ01038282.1:0-38183 GCA_003254925.1 Chamaecrista fasciculata
ATAGGCCCATGACCGTGCCGGTCACGTGCTCCCGCAGAGGGGGTCATGACAGGTAAGTTGTGAGACTATCCCACAACTTCTAAGATGATCAATGAATTCTTGACTCAAATACTCGCCTCCTCGATCAGATCTAAGGACCTTGATTTTCTTGCCAAGTTGGTTCTCTACTTCATTTTGAAATCTTTTGAACATTTCAAAAGACTCTGACTTGTGCTTCATTAGGTAGACATAGCCATACCTACTGAAGTTGTCAGTGAACGTGATGAAGTATAAGTAACCACCTCTAGCTTGAGTACTCATGGGTCCACATACATCACTATGTATGATCCCCAATAAGTCAGATGCTCTCTCACTGTGGCTAGTGAAGGGCGCCTTTGTCATCTTTCCAAGTAAACAAGATTCGCAAGCATCATATGATTCAAAATCAAATGAGCTTAGAAGTCCATCTTTATGGAGCTTCTCTAGGCGTTTCTCGTTTATATGGCATAAACGACAATGCCAAAGGTATGTAGGATTCGATTCGCTAATCTTAATCCTTTTCGTATCAATGTTATATGTATCGTTATTATGTTTTTGTTCTAATTTTAAGATGTAATGATTATCTTGCAAATCACCATAGGCAAATAAAACATCATCTTTATAAATTGAACTGTTGGAGATTGTGCCCTAGGGCCAATCATTTTATGTATATGTTTTGAACATATTGATTAATTTATGGAGATAAATTATGTTGTTATCCTATTATTAGCATGTTTACTATGATAGCGTCCTTGATTAATTATGAGATAATTAATCTAAATCCGTCCCTAGTCGATTATTCTCGTGGGAGCGAGAATGAACTAAGAACAGCATGACCTCGGTGTATGGAGATACATGCACTAGATGCTTTACGAGAGTCATGGTGCAATTATGTAAGGGGTTACAAGTTGCTGGACTTACCCAGAGAGTCCTGCATGGGTTTAGTCATTAGCTAGTCTCTCTTGTACACCTGTCACGATGCCTTAGACCTGAGGTCTTGACTATTCCGGCGTTGTAGTTGTCAGACTTTGGCCTAGTCTAACGTTGCCCGTAGCAGGGTAGCCATAAGGGCTAGGTACGGGTTTGGTTGATTGTCGTGCTGAGGAATTTGGTTGACGAAGATGGGATTTTGTCCCTCATTACGATGAGAGATATTTAACTAGCGCCCTCGATGAGTCTGTCCAAGAAATGCGTGGCCACGCTGGGAAATGGGACTAACTCAGGGAATCGAGAAAGTTATGGTTTGGATTATGGATGACATTCTCGTGCCTAATCCAGGACCAAAATATCGTGTGACAATAGGGATTATGACAAGGTGGTACTAAGGTTAAATCGGTCTTTTTGATAAAACGATAACTCACGTGTTTTGGGTAGTCGTGATGGCTTGCTAGAGTCCGCTCTCGACTTGTGAGTCATAGGGATGGCTTGCTGCCAACTTCACGTGGGGCCTGCTGGGTCACACATGAGCAGGATCTGGACACCGCTTAATGGGACACGAATTAGGGTTAATTCGTGAGTCACTCCGGTGACACAATTTAAGACATAGCTAAATGTCTAGGATATAAAGTCTTGTCTTAAATAATATCTACGATTGAGATATTTAAATTTGTGGGACAAGTTTAAATATATTAATTGTTAAATAGTTAATTGGATTAATCTATTTACAATTATAATATTGGGGAATAATAAATCAGATAAGGTTCCTAAAAGTTAGGAGATTATTGATTTATTAAATTCACTAATATTAGGATAAAATGGATTGAGGATGGCGCCTCATAGAGGAGATTTTAATTAATAGAAATTTTTTATTAATTAAAGTCATAACTTGGATTTGAATTTGAATTCAAGATTTGATCTAGATTTCAATATTCAAAAGATTTGAATTAAAGATATTAGGGTAATATTTTAATTCAAAATCTTTGGAAGATAATAAGTTGGTTATAACTTCCTAAGAGTTAGGAATGTTTTTGATTTATAAAATTCCAAAGAAAAATGGGGAGGGATGGCGCATTGCTTATGTGGGTCCAATGGAAGATATGATCTTCCATTTGATTCTTAGAAGATTGCATTTTGAATTCAATTAAGATATTAAGGTAATATTTTAATTAAGAATTCAAGTCCTAAAATTATAATATTATTGTAATCTTATAATTTTATAATTTGATAATCCTATAATGTAGGGATTCCCTAATTATAATTATCAAAATTCCCCAACTCTATAAATAGAGCCAAGGAAGTCGACTTGGCTAACCTAGTTCACTAAGTGAATTTTGTTTTCTTCTTTTGTGAGACAAGAGAGAGAATTTGCATAACCCTAAGCCTAGAGAGAGAAAATCGTTTTCTTCAAAAGTGTGAGGAAAAATCGATTTGTCCACATACCTAGGGTTTTGAGAGAGAAAAACAAGAAGGTGTTCTTGTTGCTCATTGCGCCACCATCCTTTTAAAGTTCAAGAATTGTTCTTGAATTTTAAGAGCCGTAGATCGAGTTCCCTTGTTCTTTTGGAGAAAAGAACTGAAGGCTAGCACCTTGGTGCCACTAAACTGCTCGTGTGGATTACTAGCAGAGGAAGGACGCTTCAAGTGGACTTCTCAGAAACGCACCGTTCAACCGGACCGATTGAAACCTTGAGGTATAACTTTTCCTTCACCGGTTTAAATTCAGCTAGCGGATCCGTAGGGAAATCATTTTTGTTTTTGCGCCATGTTTTTAGTTAATTTTAATTAAATTTTATTTTCCGCTTCCGCTGCGCGCGCCATGATTTCCCAACATGAACATCTACCATTACTGTTAACACAAGTAAAACCTTCCTTATCCAAATAAGAAAGTGAAATAATGTTCGAACTTAACGAAGGTACATAATAACAATTGTTTAAAACAAAAATAAGCCCAGAGGGCAAAACTAGCTCGTATGTCCCCACAGCAACAGCAGCAACCCTTGCTCCATTGTCCACTCGTAGGTCCACCTCGCCTCTGTCCAGCTTCCTACTGTTTCTCAGTCCCTGCACATTTGTACAAATGTGAAAACCACATACTGTATCTAATACCCAAGTGGTTAGAGTAGAAATATGAACACCTATTGTGGCATCATGAACAGGACTCTCCAACAACAACAAATGCCTTCACTGTTGGTGGAAGATATTTTTTTGTCACATTATTTTCTGGACAAACATGTTGCTCTACGGCTGAGGTGGAACACTTGTTAGCTAATTAACTGATTTATTTTCTCAAGGTAACTAACTTCATTAAGTGATTTTGGCTCTCATATTCATGAGAATCAGAGTTTGCTTTCTTGTTAATTGCATTTCATGTTATTTCAAATTTTGGGCAACATATGACACACTTTCTCCACTACTTTCAACTAGCCTCTGTCTTCAAAATTCAAATGGTAATTACTTTCTTAAGGAAAAAGTTTAAATAAAATTGTTTAGATCTTTGTTATGAGTTTAATTTATCAATTACAGAATGACAAAAAAGTTTTTAGAAACTTTTTAAAAAATAAATAAATAATCTAGCTATGTTTAATTATAGAACACAAGGTAGGCATGGTTGTCTTATTCCATTTTATAGACTAATTAGTTGTTTCCTGTTAATCTATTGAAATCTGATGCAGGTTTTTCTGGGTTCATTCTACTCTACTGGAATGAAGGATTGGTAGCCCCTATGAACTATGAAACTTGCCCTTCGGATTCTTTCCATTTCTAAGCTTCCTCTTCATGCCTTCTTCCTACCTTGTTTATAATTTTTATAACTTCTCAAGTTATTTGCTAGTCTCTCTTATTCATCTCTTCATCGTAGATATTCAAATATGTGTTAAAGATCACTCCCCTCTTATTTTCAAGTTAAATTAAGTAATAGCATTCATTTTTTCTAGCATTTCAGTTTTATGTTAGTGATTTTTGTTTCTGGTCTTTTTTTTTTTCATTCTCACAAATTCACAATTACAACTTAACAAGCAAAACAAATGTTATTATGTGACTGTCTTTCCGCTGAGTCTTCATTGTTACTCAAATTTTAATATTCAAATCTGAACCAAAGGTTGTTAGGTGTCGAAACCAACAAATTAAATCCTACTACTTCGTGTTCCTTAATTTTGCAAATAGTGATGAGTAGGGTCGATTCCAAGGGGGAAGAATGACTAAAATTCAAACTTAAAAATAACAATAAAACTTAAAGTGAAGAGTAGTGTTGTGAATTAAGTTTCCTAATGATGAAAAACTAAAGTAAAGAAAAGCAAATTGGTTTAAGGATTCAATTGACAATTAAAACAATAAAATAGGTTTAGAAAATTCAGTAATAAAAACATCTAGCTAGGTTGTGTATTGATATGGGATTTCCCAAGTTAATCATTGACAAAATATTTTATACCCTCAAGTTGCATAGCTTGAAAGAACAATTCAGATTCATTCAATATCTCACAAAATTCAGAAATAGGAACGTCCTACATTCATTTGTCTCAAACTAAGAAGAAAACGTTTCTCAAGTTCAAGAACAATAAGCTCAAGAGATAAACTAAGCCTAATTTAACTAGGTCTCAGTGGTTTAACCAAATTAGAGATTCTTTCTCATGCTTCAAAAATAGAAATAGAGTAAATCTACTCTCAAAGCAAGTGTCACTACCCTAAGCAACAAACATAAACGTATTTGAGCCTAGATGACTATATTCTTCAAGAATGAACTACAATTAGGGGCCCTCTAACATCATCCATCCAAGAGAATCAGAAATTAAAGTAGAGAAACAATCAAACTCAAGGGAAACAAAATTCATTAAAATCAGAACATGGTCTCATAACATGAAGTATCCCAAATCTTTACACGACCTAACTAGATTAGAGGTCTAGCCTCTAAAATCCATAACTACAACAAAACAAAAGCTAAGAGAAGAAGAAGAAACAATCAAACTGGACTGAAAATGGAGATAATGGAGGTTGAGTTCTTCAAAGATGAGCTTCCCACGAGCTGCCTCCTTTTTCTCTTTGTTTCTGCGTCTTCTCCCCATACCAAATTCATCCTCTCCTTAAATATGCATCCCTTTTCATAAGGAAAACCCTCAGCACAAGTGGGGCACGTGCTCCCTTCCACATGGACTAGATATTTTGCTTGAAATGGGCTGCACAGGTGACAAATACTGATTGGGTTCCTAAAATGAAAAGAAAAACGCAATAAAAAGTATGCAATAAAAACTGAGAGTTTGCTATGCCCATAACAACATCAAAATGGGCAGAAAGGAGAGAAAGCAACCTGAAAAACCAAACAAAATAACTACAAAGTGGATTGTGTGACATGATAATGGTTTGAAAGTATGCAAATATGAGTTGCTAACAAAGGTCACTTTCATTTTCTTAGAAATGGTATTTTGCAGAACCGGACATTATTGTTATGCTCAAATGCTGCTCAGATTGCATAACTTTTATCTCAAAATATATTAAAGTGCATACATAATATAAATAACAGTGTGCTAACTAGCTGTTTCCCCCTTTTTCTTCCATATAAAGATGCAGGTTTTTTCATTTAATTATGATTCTACATATAGTTCATTAAATTGAACAATCTAATGTCCATAGATAAGGGTTATTATTAACTTGTTATTATAGTCAACAATATATATACAATGTGATTGTGAAACCATCTGGGATGGCATACGAATGTTTACATAGAGTTGTCAACTGTTCATTAGACTTCTAAAAAGAAAACAAAAAGCAATTTAAAAAAGAAAAATAAATCATCATACTTGTTCACATTTTTTTAACTAGAGAAACATTCTTACAAATTTGGTTAAAGTGCACTTTTCGTCTTATAATGTTTGCTCAAGTCTCAATGTAGTCTCATAACTTATTTTGTTGCACTTTTGGTCTCATATCTTTTGGTCAAGCTGCAAATTTAGTCCCGTGTTGCACTTTTGATCTCATATTTTTTTGTCAAGTTGTAAAATTGGTTTCATATCTTTTAGTTGCCTGCAGAATTAGTCTCAGATCTTTGGATCAAATGGGGCTAATGGTGAAACTTTTTGCTAAGATATTAGACTAATTCGGCAAACTGACCAAAAGATATAAAACCAAAAGTGGTATGTGATCAAATATGCAATCTAAGCAAAAGATATTGAACCAAAAGTGAAACAAAAAAAATTATAGAACCAAATTGAGACCTAAACAAAAATTATGAAATCAAAATTGTACTTTGATTCAATATTGTTAGTGGTCAAATTGGTTTTTCTCTTTCTTTTTAGTAGTGGTATGTTATAGAAATTTAGACCCATTATCCTTTAGTTTGTCATGTATTTACGTACTGAGTTAAACAAAAGACGATATCCTGAGGCCACAGTGTAATTGCCGTCTTGAGCAAGGAACCAAATTTTTGTTTTATTTTTGGTCTGAAGCAAGGAACCAAATTTCAGTGTTGTCTTGTTACACAAAAAGAACTTTGGCCCTAAGTTTGTGTAGTTTTTTTTCCCATTTTGACCCAAACTGATCTTGTGTAGTTTTCTTTTTAGCCCAAAGTCATCTTGTCTGTGTAGCTGTGTAATTCATTTCTAGTAATTCATCTATCGAGTACCCAAAAACATAATAATAATAAGGGTAAATTACAAAATAGGGTCCTGTGGTTTGGCACTGTTTCAGATAGGGTACATGTGGTTTGAAAAGTTTCAAATTGGGGCCTGAGGTTAACTCCGTTTGCAAAATAGGGTCTAGGTGGTTTTGACCGTCAAAAAACTAACGGTGCACGTGATAATTTGCCTAACAATCTCAGGGTCTTTAGTTAAAATACTATTTTAAGACCCTAACTATTTTTAACTAACGCAAAAATAGTATTTTAAAATAGTATTTTAACATGACGACGTAAGAAATAGGGATTCAAACGCAAAAAAATTAATAGTTAGGGTCTTAAAATAGTATTTTAACTAAAGACCCTGAGATTGTTAGGCAAATTATCACGTGCACCGTTAGTTTTTTGACGGTCAAAACCACCTAGACCCTATTTTGCAAACGGAGTTAACCTCAGGCCCCAATTTGAAACTTTTCATACCACATGTACCCTATCTGAAATAGGGCCAAACCACAGGACCCTATTTTGTAATTTACCCTAATAATAATAAGGCAAGTCATCTATAGAAAAGTGATTCTGAAAGCGTATGAGTTTTGACCCCAAAAAGTGCTTTTGCAATGTACTCTGTTTTTTTTGTTGGGAATTTGTAATGGAGACTTTTCTTTTTTTTAACCAAAAGTTTAAGCGAGGTGGATCCCGGGGACTCATCAAGGCCAAAACATGCTTTTAGACTCTATGAACGCTTACAGAAATACTTACAGATTACTTACCAACAAGGTCCTTACAATATATTAGGAGTTAGGACCTAATATTTTAGTAGGCAATTTTTAGATCCTAACTCCTAATATATTGAAAGGGTCTTATTTTAGTTTGGGGTCCTTATAATTTTTAGGTCCTAACTCCTAATATATTGTAAGGCCTTTACAATTTTTCTTCACCCCCTTACAATATTAGGCCTTTATTTTGAAATTAAATATTGACCGTTAATATTTTCAGAAAATTACAAATAAGTTTCTGAATACAGGGACTAAAATGAAAATTATAAAATCATTTTGGGACTGCTTAGTAATTCTATCTTCTGTCTTAAATTTCTCAAAATTATGTTTTGACCAAAAAACTTTTTTATAGTTTTCATTTTAGTCCCTGATAATATGTATTCAGGGACCTATTTGTAATTTTCTGAAAATTTTGAGGGTCAATATGTAATTTTTGCAAAATTTGTTATAGTTAAAATTATAAAATAACTTCAAAAGATTACCAAAGTGTTAACGAAAGATACCACAGGATACCAAAGTGTCACTTTTTAAACTACAAGGTACCAAAATGTAATTTATCCTTTTCTTATCATCTTTTCCTTATTTTTTATTTTTAATTTTTTATTTTCTTTTGACACTTGGGCTTGGGCCAAATCAACCATTTTTTTTGCCAAAGTCCAATTTTGGTCCCTTAGTTATGCTCAATATTCCAAATTGGTCCCTTAGTTATTTTTCGTTCCATATTGGTCCCTCAGTTTTCCAAAACTTGATACAGTTGGTCCCTTAAATGTTTTCCATCCATTTTTCTGTTAAAAAAAAGACAA
The DNA here is from genome assembly GCA_003254925.1 of Chamaecrista fasciculata. Classification (NCBI taxonomy): domain Eukaryota; kingdom Viridiplantae; phylum Streptophyta; class Magnoliopsida; order Fabales; family Fabaceae; genus Chamaecrista; species Chamaecrista fasciculata. The sequence goes on from QANZ01038282.1 coordinate 8,139, forward strand.
AATTGATTTTTAACTCCTAAAAGTTTAAATTTTTACATTAAGGACCTTTTTTCTTTATAATAAAACCAAAATGTAAGAAAAAAGAAATAAGTGGGAAACTTTTTTATTTCACCAAAAAAGACAAACCCTCTCTCTGGTTTCTCTCTCTCCTCTCTCTGTTTTGCAAAGGGAAAATCGGAAGTTATCAAGAATTAGGTCTAATTAGGGTTTATAGCTTCCATCCAGAAATCTGAAGTTATCTAAAATCTGTTTTCCAAAGAAAATTAAGGATCTCACAGAGACGTAAGAACAGGTGGGGATGACGGATAAGAAAATTAAGCCAAAACAGAGCTGATGAAAAGAGGTAATTAAGTTCATCAGATTAACTTAATTAAGTTTTCTATTGTCTTGCTATAGATCCCGTGATAATTTACACTCTTTACATACTTAAGAGACTTTGTGGCATCATGAACAGGACTCTCCAACAACAACAAATGCCTTCACTGTTGGTGGAAGATATTTTTTTGTCACATTATTTTCTGGACAAACATGTTGCTCTACGGCTGAGGTGGAAGACTTGTTAGCTAATTAACTGATTTATTTTCTCAAGGTAACTAACTTCATTAAGTGATTTTTGGCTCTCATATTCATGAAAAAGAATCAGAGTTTGCTTTCCTGTTAATTGCATTTCATGTTATTTCAAATTTTGGGCAACACATGACACACTTTCTCCACTACTTTCAACTAGCCTCTATCTTCAAAATTCAAATGGTAATTACTTTCTTAAGGAAAAAGTTTAAATAAAATTCTTTAGATCATTGTTATGAGTTTTATATACCAGTTATAGAATGACAAATAAGATTTTAAAAACTTTTTTTCTAAAAAAAAATTACCTTTGGATAATGTGGAATCTAGCTATGTTTAATTATAGAACACAAGGTACACAAGGTTGTCTTATTCCATTTTATAGATTAATTAGTTTTTTCCTTTTAATCTATTGAAATCTGATGCAGGTTTTTCTGGCTTCGTTTTACTCATTATTTATTAACTTGCTGTTTATGAACTATGAAGGTTGTCAATTGGCTTCTTTAATTTCCACTTTTAAGCTTCCTTTTCATGCCTCCTTTCATTTGAGTTGTTACACTTCATGGACTAAATGGTTGTTTCCTTTTTTTTTTATTATATGATGTAGGTTTTGCTGGGTTGGCTCTAATGGAAGGAGTGGTAGCCACTATCACATTGCACTAATTCTGTTAATTAATTTGCAGACTGTATGAACTATGAAGCTTACCCTTTTGGATTCTTTCCAATTCCTCTTCATGCCTCCTTCCTACCTTGTTTATAATTTCGATAACTTCTAAAGTTATTTGTTAGTCTTCCCTACTCATCTCTTCATTGTTGATATTCAAATCTGTATCAAGTATCACTTCCTCTTAATTTTCAAGTTAATTTAAGTAATACCATTCATTTTTTTTTTTCAGAATTTCAGTTTTATGTTAGTGATTTTTGTTTTTGATCTTTTTTTTTCCATTCTCACAATTACAACTTAACAAGCAAAACAAATGTTATTCTGTGACTGTCTTTCCTCTTTTATTCAAATTTGAACCAAAAGCCACTTTGATTTTCTTAGAAATGGTATTTTGCAGAACCGGACATTATTGTTATGCTCAAATGCTGCTTAGATTGCATAACTTTTATCTCAAAATATATTAAGGTACATACATAATATAAATAACAGTGTGCTGACTAGCTATTTTCCCCTGTTTCTTCCATATAAAGATGCAGGTATTTTCATTTAATTATGATTCTACATATTAAATTGGACAATCTAAATATCTGATGTCCATAGATAAGGGTTATTAGTAACTTTTTTTTATAATCAACAATATATATATAGGGTAAATTACACAAAAGGGCCATGTGGTTTGGCCTATTTTCAGATAGGGTCCTGTGGTTTAAAAAGTGTCAAATAGGGGACCTGTGGTTTGCTCCGTTAACAAAAAGGATCGTGAGGTATATTTCCGTCTAAAATTTGACGGAAATTTTGGCTAAAATATTATTTTAAGACCCTAATTATTAATTTTTATGCGTTTGACTCTGTATTTATATGAGAAGACTTTGACACAAGAAAAGAAAAGTTTTGTAGTAATAAATGAAATTTCACCCGAAAGTCTCTCTCTCTTCTTCTTCTTCCTTCGCCTCCTTACACGTCGCGGTCTGAATATTCTAAATATTCGTGCTTCTTCCTCTTTGGGCTCTCACTTGGGGTTTCCCCTAGGTCTAGGATTTAAGGTGAGAGACTTTAAAATTATTAGGGATAAAATTCTTAGCAAGCTGGAGCATTGGAATGCCAAACACCTTTCTTTGGCAGGGAAAGTCACACTCATTAAATCTACCATTGTGCCTACTGCTTCTTACTTCATGCAAGGTATTCTCATTCCTAAAAGTGTTTGTACCAAGTTAGATAAAGCTATTAGAGACTTCTTCTTGAATAACAAAGATAAGGGCACGGATCCTCTGCCGTACCGCACGCCCTGCGGTACGACAAGCACCAATGAAGCGGCGACACGTGGTGTTGTCTGCCACGTGTCGCCCCTTCATTGGATCCCATTGTACCGTAGGACGTGTGGTACGGCAGGGGATCCATGGCCCAAAGATAATGTTAAAAAGCTTCTTCTCATTGGGTGGGATAAAATTTGTGACATCAAGAATAAGGGGGGTCTTAATATACCCAGATTTTATGCTAGAAATATAGCTTTTTTAGCCAAGCTTGTTTGGAGAGCAAGGAAAAGTCCTTTTGAGCCTTGGGCTATGGTCTGTAATCATAGGCTCTCTCTCAAAACTGGGTCCACGGCTTCTCTTTTAGGAAAAGCTTTGGAGAAAGGTTCTGCTATTGTGTCTAAGCCTCTAAGGATTCATTTTATATTCTGAACTCTGGGCATGATTCTAAATTCTAGTTTAACAATTGGAGCCACATAGGCCCTGCTAGATGTTTGATTCAAGGTCCTTTGATTTCCCATGAGTTTGATATGCGGGTGAGTGATAAATTCTCCTAGAATCTGGAACTGAAGCACTATCTCTTTTGATCTTCCTCAGGATATTATTCATTTCATCTCTGCTACTCCTTTTAATTAATTTTGACTCTATAACCCAAGACTTGGTTGTTTGGAAAGACTCTATTAATGATGAATTCAATCTCCAAACTGCCTACAAACTTGCCATTCATGATGAATTTGCTAGCAAAGTTAGAACCAGTTCCTTGCCTCTTAATTTCGACTGGATTTGGAGGACTCACTGTCATATTAGGAAAAAGTTCTTTCTCTAGAAAATTTTGCATGATGGATTACCTGTGAATGATATTCTTAACTCTAGAGGGATTGTTGTCAATGGTTTATGTCCTCTTTGTGGCCGGGAGAAGGAAACCGTTAAACACTTGTTCTTTAGTTGTGAGACAAGCTCTCTTGTGTGGAAGGATATTTTGATGTTTACCTCTTTTCTTTCTAACAATAATTTCCTATGTTGGTTGAAAGGAAATTCTTCTTCTTCTTCTGATATGTCTACTTTGAGTATTGAGCATGGTACTTTGATTATTTATTCCCTGTGGAATATATGGTGCCATAGGAATATGAAAGTCTTCCTTAATGCTCCTTTCTATTTCAAAAAGGTTTCTTCTGCTGCCATTGATCTATGCTGGTTAGGTCTCACAAAGGAAAATTGAGTAGCTGATCAGTTAACCAAGTTTACGGTGAAAGTGTATTATTTTTATTTTTTAAAAATGAGTAAAAATACATGGTAATAAATTGCTTAAATTATCACTTCTGAATATTTTATTTAATATTATCTTATATTTAATCTTAATATATAATTTCGAAATATTTTAGATACAAGTTTAAAATATAGAAACAACTTTAAATTTCTTTATCAGAAACAAGAATGGAGTAGGAATATAAACATTAGCTCAGTATTTCTGAAATGTTCAAAACTTTAGGGATATAGTAGTTAAAATACTGAATTAATTAAGAAATTCACAATTTCCGCACTGTTAAATAGAAAATTGCTTCAAATTTGACTCTCTTTGGTTCCATCCAATTCCATTAATATTTTATTTAAAATGGTGGTTACCTCCAAAACAGTGTGTATCCATTTTGACATGAAAAATAGAAGATGACTAGATGAGTGAGACAGCGAGAGTGATAACAAAAAAGAAAAGGTCAAAACCCCAAATTGGTCCCTTATGTATGAGGTTGATTTCAAAGTGGTCCTTTTATGTTTCATTTGTTTCATATTTTTCTTATATATTTTTATAATTTCTCAAATTGATCCAAAAAATATTGAATATAATCATATTTCTCTTGTTTCAAATCCGAAAACAACGAATCTAGAGTTACGAGTTTCTTTTGACAAATACTTTGGGACCGTCGATAAACAAAGTCAAATTGAGTCCTAAAAATGAGTAACTCGCTTCACGATCAAATAAGCAAATTAAAGTTATTACATCTCTCGTTTCAAATGTGACAAGTTTGAAACTAAGTGTCAACTCTAAAAAAAAATTTCTTTCCAATTGAGATATTAATAAATAAAGTCAAATCGCATCTCGAAAATAGATTTCAAACCAATTTAAGAGATTATAAAATATAAATGACTAATTTGAAATCCACCTCATACATAAGGTACCAATTTGAGGTTTTAGCCAAAATAAGGTTCTAATAAAAAACAAAACAAGAAAAAAGGAGAGGGTCCAGCTTGGAATGCACAATAATTGAAGTGGAGTGAAGGAAACTTCCACCGACACCAATTAGGCAATTACATACATTTATATTACATGTTGCTACGAATCCGCAAAATTAGTCAAAATTTTTTTGGTACCTTTTATAGAAACCTATCACTTTGTGACACCCACACTACCCACGTGGCTTCCACCACCCTCAACGTTAAACAACTCCACTTCTTCTCATAATCACTCACTCATCCACTATTTGTGAATTTGCTTTTTTTTTTCTAAGTAAAAAGTCAATTTATTGTAACTAGAAAATGTTTTTAAAATGTTAATCTACCTACAACACAATTTGTTGTATAGATCCGCAATAAATAATCTAACTCAATAGTAGATATGATTTAATAATATCAAATCAAATAATATAAATATGAGACAAAGTGTATTTTCATTTCATATCTATGTTCAAATCTCAATTTAATTTTGTATCTTTTTTATTATTTTTAGTTTTATTTTTCTTGGTCAGTTAAAGAATTTGGCCACATATTTATTTTGTTTCAAATTTAGTTTTACATATTTTTAAAAAGTTTAACGGTTAGTTTCACAATGTAGAATTTTTTGTAGAAATATAAGACTATATTAAACCAAAAGTACACTACGTGCATGGTTAGAAGAAATTTAAAATTTTATCTTACAAATATGAAATTATAAAATTTTTTAGTGTAAAATAGTATTTATATTATGAAAAACTAATCTTAAAAATCTATCTTTCGAAAAAAATTAAAAATAATACATATTATAATAAACATGTAAAATATTATAAAACAATCAACTATTATACATAATATACATCACAAAGTATACTGATGTATGGAAGGAAATATACTTTTGACAAATAAAGATTTGAAGAACTGAAATCCCAGACAAATAAAAAAAAAATATTTTAAAGTATTAGAGACTCAGAGAATTTGAATTTTAGAAATACTAAAAGTATAGCTATCCTACACCTCTATGTTAACACACTATGACGGGTTGAATAATCACGAGATACAATAAAATAAAATTTTGGATAATAGACTAACCTATATTTAAAATGTACCATATGTTATAACTACTTTTATCTTAATATTTTAGAATTGTTCATTTTCAATGTTTAAAAAAGAAATTTACCCACCAACTATTATAAATTAGTCATGCTACAGATTAACAAAGGCAAGTTCAACATCTTTTAATTAACAATAAAGAAAAATTAAAGGCACAATTTATGAGATGTTGTAAATGAAACACATGGGAACATTTTCCTTATGAGTTGTTCTTTCTTTTTTCTATTAACAAATTTGTTGCTAATACAATTGACTTTTGAACACCTATATGTAGGTTGAATTACTTTTAATATACTTAATTTGAAATACGTGATTAACACTTTGATTGTCAGATGTTATTACATCAAATCATCATGGTTTCGTTCACTTTGGAAAACAAAATCCTCTCCTTATCAATGAACAAACTTAGAAAACAAACAATACAAGCCGCAAACAATTGTCATGTTCAAATAAAAATAATGAATGATGTTTAATTTAAACAATTGTCATCACATATGCAAATTGAGCAAATGGGATCCAGCTTTCAAGTAAACAGAGTAATATTATTTAATTATATAAAAAAAATGCAACAAATGTAAATATTATATGAAAAAAAGGTCAAAGGGTCATTTTGGTCCTAAATGTATGACCTAATGTTCATTTTGGTCCATTATGTTTCAAATTGATCCTAAATGCTGCAACCTATCTCATATTGGGGAGAAGTGTACCGTTAGCAGAATGATTCATTTTGGTCATAAATGTTAGTAAAATGTTTCATTTTGGTCCCAAATTATTGAATTTGATTATATTTCTCTCGTCTCTCATTTCAAGTTCAAAAGACTTATTAGGAGGGATTTGACCTCGTTTCTTGACGGTTTCAACTAGATATAGAAAGTACTCTTAGAGAACAATACGTAGCTCTAAACTTATCACGTTTGAACTTGACACAAGTCATATTCAATAGTTAGAATCAAAATGAAATATTTTGGAAACATTTAAGACTAATTTAAACATTTTAAAAGATAATGGACCAAAATAACCTTAAAAAAAATGTGAAAGCCATGCAATGAAGTGATGAACAATAGCTAAAGACTAAAAACAATAATACAAAACCTTTAGAAAAAATATATATATCACAACCGTGTTCTACTATACTTCAGCAGTTTTTGTTTGCATTTACAATCATAAAAAATCCAAAACAAAAATGGATAAACATGAAATTTCAAGAAAAAAGAAATAATTAAAAAAAACAAAAAACAAATTAACTCCACACACCTCTATCTGCAATTTTCACTGTATTTTCTTCTTCTTCTTCTTCAACCAATAGTCCATTTCCAGATCTTGAATCTCACATCAACCTTACACTTAGCATTCGAAGTCGACGCCGTCGCCGGCTTCTTGCCGGAGGGAAGAACGACTCTGATTCCGTCACAAGAGACTCTGATTCCGACGTTAGGCGTTTTCAAGCTTCCCATCTTCGCTTTCACCTTCGTGTTCAAATTCACCACCAACGGCAGTCCATTCTTACTTTTCATGCCGGATTTCAGTTTTCCGGCGGCGTCGGCGTCCACCGTCTGATCATTACTGAGAATCGAAGCCTTCAACATCGTCGTGTTCTTCTTCCCGTGCTCGAACGCCGGAACAGTTCCATCGCCGATATCGACGTCGTTGGAGAAAATCGAGATCGAAGTCGGTTGGTAATCGAAGATTATGTCCTTGTTAGGGTTTCGCGCGGTGACGTTGATGTCGAATTTGGAATTTAGGGTTTGGGAGGAAGTGAGATTGAGGTAGGAGAGTTTGAGGGAAGTGACAGTGAAGGAAGGACGGTGAGGGCGGTAGATTAGGTAGAAAATGGTGCCGGCGACGCCGATTAGGAGGAGGAAGATGAGGAAGATGAGGAGGAACCAGAAGCAGAAGGTACAGCAGCAACGGCGGCGGCTACGGCGGCGCTGGTAAGGCTGAGGACGGTAGGTAGGTCTGGTGGCACCGTAGAGTTGGGCTTTGGTGGCGGGGAATGAAGGATTTGCAGCAGCGACGCCGTTAGCGGCGGCGCCGTTGGCCGTGGGCTTAGCCGCAGGGTAGACTCTATCAGCCATGGTTTTGAGTGTGTGAGAGAGAGAGGAATCAAAAAGTCTAGAGAATTAAGAAGGAGGAAGTGGTTGATATATAGTGATTATAAAAAAAAAAAGGTGTGAATGGTTAAAGAGGGATTTGGATTTGTTTGTTAGTGTGTGGAAAAAATTATTAAGGGTGTCTTTCCTTTTCAGTCGTAATTAGATTATAGATTATAAATTGATTGATTGGGAAAAAAAAAATTATAAATTGATTATCAGCAAAGTATTAATTTCGTCCCTAAATTTTACATCAACTGTGAATTTTATTACTAATCTTTTTTTATTGTCAATTTCGTCCTCAATGTTTTACATTTTAGTCAATTTTATCATTTGACTAACTTCTTTCAATAAATTAACGACGGACTGCTTCATGTTTTTCAATCTGAGTTAGGATTTGAATTTCTTTTTCTATCAAATTTACAATATGTATCATTAGCCACGTAGATTTTGTCAATAATATTTGATTAAAATAAAAGCAAAGGATAAAATTGACAAAAATGTTAAATATTGAGGATGAAATTGACAGCAAAAAAAGATTGGGCACGAAATTGGCAGTTGGTGTTTTTGAAAATAATTTTTTAAGAGCAATAAAAAATTATTTTTGAAAATAAAAAATTAAAAAGTTTTTTAATATTGTTTCTAGGATTTGATTTTAAAATTTAAAAAATAAAATATTATTTAAAAATTAAAATAAGAGAAAACTATTATATATATTTTAAACTCTTAACACAATTATAAAAAGTCTTATCAAAGAGTTATTTTGGTCTTAAATGTATGTTTTAATATTTATTTTGGACCTTTATATTTCAAAATATTTAAATTGGTCCTAAACATTGGCAAAATGTTTCATTTTGGTCCCAAACTATTGAATTTGGTCATATTTATCTCATCTCTCATTTCAAGTTCAAAAGACTTGTTAAGAGTAATTCGTAGCTCTGAATTCATCGCATTCGAACTTGAAACGAAAGAGATATAATCAATTTTTCTTGTTTGACCTTGAAATGAGCGGTCTACTTTCAAGACCGATTTGTTTTTATTTGCTGATAACCCCAACTAGATAGAGAAATTACTCTTTAAGAGCAATACGTAGCTCTAAACTTGTCACATTCAAACGTGAAACGAGATAAATATGACCATATTCAATGAAATATTTTTCCAACATTTAAGACCAAATTGAATATTATGAAACATAAAGGATCAAAATGAATATGAGAATGAGTTAGAATATAATGCAAAATTTATGAAAATGAGTTAGACTATGAGAATATGCATTTAGGACCAAAATGACAATTTGACCAAAAACTATTTTTAGTGATAAAGATCAAACAAAATTGTTAAATTATATATTTTTAACAATTAAATTATATGTTTATTCTAAATTTTAATAAAAAAAAAAATCACTTTAATAAAGTACAAAAAGTGTGTCATATTTTCATTAAGAATATTTAAGTGATATCCTCTAGAGTTAAATAATGATGGAATATGAGAGGTGAGGAGAAGAAAGATGGAATAGAAAGGAAAGAGATGGCAACATTCCAACCATTACCAATTAGCCCCAAAAAGCTGTGTCCAGCTCGCCAGTGAGCGCGTACAGAATCCACACAGGCACACACAGTAACCTCCAAATCTCATTAATTAATTATTTAATTTCCAATTACTATATTTTTCTCACTTTTTATTAGGGTTTCAAGGTCAACATGTTCTCATCTCATTCAACAAATGTAGAAGAATTTTCTTGCCATTAACCAAAGACAACCACTTCCATAATCCTATAAAATAATTGCATTACGGGTTTTTAATTTTGCATAATCAACTTGGTTAGTGCTAATTAATAATAATGTAGTCTTACAAATGTGTAATGATATATTATTATTCAAGAATCTCTTTATTTGACCTCATTATACATTTAGGAATCCTTTTTTTTATTATTTGTATTTGATGAACCTATATAGATCAGATGCTTCAATTGGTCCTAAATATATGTCATTAAGTTTATTTTGGTCCTAAATATTTCAAAATATTCAAATTAGTCATAAATATTGTCATTTAGTTTCATTTTGATCTCAAACTACTAAATATATTCATATCTTTCTCATTTCAAGTTCGAATGTAACGAGTCTAAAATAACATAATATTTTTTACGAGTAGTGTCTCTATTCAATTAGGGTCATTAACAAAAGAGTTCAAATCAAGTCCCGCAAGAAGGCCTCTTGTTTCACGGTCAATTGTCAAAGAAGCGAAGTTTGTCATATCTTTCGTTTCAAGCACGAATCCAACAAATTCTGAGTTACGGGTTACTCTTAACGAATTCTTTTTCAATTTAGTTGGAAACATCAATATATGAGATCAAATCAGGTGTAAAAGTGGGTTTGGGACCAATTTTACTTTTTTGTCTCAAACTCACTTTTAAGCTTAATTTCATCTCATTTGTTAATAGTCCCAACTGGATATAAAAATAACTCGTTAAGAATAACATATAGCTCTAAATGTTACATTCGGACTTGAAATAAAGAGAGATATGACAAACTTTGTTTGTTTGACCATGAAATGAGTGACCCACTTTTGGGACTCAATTTGATATTGTCTGTTGACAGACCCAATTAGATAGAGAAAATACTCATAAAAAACAACAAGTAACTCTAAACTTGTCACATTCGAACTTGAAACGAGAGATATAAGACGACATTCAATAGTTTGGGATCAAAATGAAACTAAATAATAATATTTATGACCAATTTGAATATTTTGAAACATGGAGAACCAAAATGAACTTAAGGATATACATTTAGAACCAATTTGAACATTTGACCAACCTATATATGTTTGATTCGTTTAAAGAGAGTCATAATATATGGCAACAATGGTAGTTTTTCTTTACAACCATTAAAGTGTCATTATGAACTTTTATGTCATTGTAATCTAAAATCATAGACTTATAATTATAGAATATTCAAAATGTTCAACATTGGTTATGTTTAAGCAATATTCAATTAAGCCCTAATAATTATCCCTTCGAGTATAAAAAAGTCCTTAGGAATTATGCTAATTAAATAACAATATTATATATGTCTACTTTTATCTAACATGTAATTAGTATGTGTAGCCTACGAGTCAGTCCGTCTTGCCCATTAAATAGGCGGACTTGGGTAGACAAAATTAAATCTGTTTACACAGGCTTAAATGGACTAGTTCGCGAATCGACTCGTCTATTATTTTTAACTTTTAATTTTATTTTTTATATAAATTATACTATAATAAGTATCAAATATATATATAATTAGTATGAAATAATTTAATTTTTTATAACAAAAAAAATAAAATTTCATGAAAAACATTCTAATAATTTATATTTTTAATAGAAAATAATATAATTATTTATTATAGAGTTAGAAAAATTTAAATAATAAGCAGAATTTATTGAGTTTTAACTTTAAAATAATTAAAAAAAATCAATTTTTTTGTAATTATTTATTATTTTATATTGTTATAAAAAATTTTAAAAAACCAAAAAAAGCTCGTGGGTTAACCCATTTAGATCCCGGGCTACAACGGATAGGTGCATACTTTAGAAATGAAAATTGTTTATAGGGCCATCCCGCCTCGCCTCGAAGTCAAACTGTATAGTTCCTATTGAAATTGAAGAATTAATTGAAAATAATTAATTCATAGTCGTTAGAGTTGAAATTCAAATTATTTTCATACCCTCGAACACAAGTTTAATTATATTGAAAATCATTTGAAAAGCTCATTAGGATAAGTTGCTATGTGCTCTTAATCATCTACACTCTGAAGTCTCAATATATTGTAAAATTCATTGCGGAAAGATCTATGAGATCCCATCTCTTTGTGAGAGAACTTGAATTCTTTCAAATCTCATTTTATTTGTTATAAGGAAGTTAAGTTTCCTCTTTCTTCGTGAGACCCTTAGTGGTTAGCCATGTATGGTTGATATAAGAGGCTTAGGGGCTTGGAAAGCTATCTCTAGTTGTAATCCTATGTAGTAGGTTGCTTACCTCGTTTCATGTGAAACTTTAGGGTGAACCGTTAGTGTTTGCAATATAAAAGGTGTGTGATAGGAACCTGATAATTACCTGCTGAGGATTCCTTTGTGGGGACTATAAAAGATAATTATTTTCGGGGTGATCTTAGTCTTAGGTTGCCCATGAAATATAAATTTTCTTGTTTTGTGCTTGGGGAGTGACGTAGGTTTAACGGAAACTCATTTGATAATGATTACTACCTTATTCTGAACCACTATAACTCGGTGATGTTTGTCTCTCTTTTTTAACGGTATTTTTTGCAATTTATTTTGAGTTAAAGGACTCTTTTCAAAAGAAATTGTAATGGAATCTAACTAAGAAAAAACGTTTTAAAGAATATTTTAACTTAACAAAATAATTTTAAATTTCAATTCACCTCTCTTAGCTTATTTCATTGTATATTATGACTAACATTAATATTGTTATAAACAATTAAGGGATTCTAATTAATTAACTAATCAATTATACGGGACCGGATCCTCTGCAGTCCAGCACATGGTGCTGTGCGGAGAGGACCAGTCGCCGAGCGCCACGTGTGCGCCAATATACACATGGCACTCGGCGATTGGTCCTCGCCGCAAAGCACCATGTGCTGGACAACAGAGGATCCAGCGCCCAATTATACATGGTGTACTTTAGAACTCAGAAGCCAATGATGAATAAAGTTCCATTTTGCAAGGTGTTGGCGAGAGTCAGCGACTCAGTGCTATGTTCCTCAGGTACCATCATTTATTTTTATGAAGTTATCCTTTTTGTGGTTCATTGTACTTTACGGTGCTTTTATTATCTTATTTGTTGTGCATTATGATGACCATGAAAATTTTTCAAGGATTAAATTTTTCAGGTAAGTTATATATATCTGTCATGAAAAACTTCAAATATCAATTTACAATAATTTTTAAAAGTAAACATGCACAATTAGATATTGTATATTTTATTAAAAATAATATAATATAGCACTAATTACATACGATATGTAGTTATTTATCGTATAAAATATATAATATTTATTTTATTTTCTCATATAATTGTATACATAATTTATTAATTTTTATGTAACCAAAAAAAATTATACATAATTTTTATTTTAAAAATTTAGTGTTATTTATAATTAAATTAGATATAATAAATATTAATTATTTTCTTATATTTTAACTCTAAAAGTAGCAAAAATAATATAATCAACATAAAATTCATATTTTTCTTTAATTTCATCATAGAATGTTTTCAAGAGCTTAATAACGAAATGTAAAAAAATTATAAGAGTTGATCATGTTGGATTAGATAAATTAATAACATTTTTTCCCGACTAAACGAACTCTTTTTTAAAAAAATCAAAATCCAAATGAATTTGTTATCTAATCAGATCTAAAGATGACAATTTGGATGAGTAATTGGATACCTGTTAAATTCACCCGTAAAAATGATAAATACCAGAAAGGGTATGAGTATTGTAAAATTAAAAATTATCAGATATCGAGTAGATACATATATTGTTTCAACTATCTGCTATCCACCCAAAATTAACAGATAGTTAGAATACTCGATATTTGATATCTTATAAATAAAATTTTATATATTTTTTGTTATATTTTTAATTATTATATTTTAATTAATGAATACTGGGTATTATATATATATATATCAAATATATCCGATTTAGGAATTAGAATCTCTTATCCTTTTTTTTTCGAACAGAGAATCTCTATCCCTTATCTATTATTTTCTAGTATTCTAGATATTTTGGATATTTGTGAAATATTGGATATGATACAGGTACAAACACTAATTTATTGGATATGAATATTAGATAGAATAAATAAAGGGCCCTTCTAACATGTGCTCTTAGGGTACATGTTAAGATTTCTTTTGATTGGTCGGTCAAGTGAGTCTTCAAAACATTAAAAATTATCTTTTAAATGATATTTCGTAGATTTCAAGATATGAGATGCTCTACTAACCAATCAGAAAAAACCTTAAAATGTATCCTAAGGGCACATGTTACATAAATCCATAAATAAATATACATACGAATAGTAACAAAATTATCAAATGTCTTACCTGTTGCCATACGTAACTAAACCCGACAATTTGGAATGAATTCTAAAAGGTTAATTCGGTTCGGTTCGGTCCATCCAATTTTACACACTTGTAGTACCTAGGTAGAAATAGATTTAAACCCTAGCCCCTACGTCACTTCCTCTTGCTCCCGCACGGATTTTTCTTGGGTTGCAGTTGTTTCAGCGACGGTGGCCCTCTTCTCTCTCTTTTAGGTATGCTTTCTAGTATCTTCCTCTACTATGGAGGTTTTTGTTCCCAATTGGGGAGTGTTTTGTCTGTCTCCATAGGAAAAGACTTTTTCTCTTTTGTTTTATTGTATTATTCAAATCTACATTTGGAGTAAAGATTGAAGAAGAAAATGAGGAAGAAGATGTATCTCTCAGAGAAGATGAGAGGTGTGTTGCCTCTTTATGAGATCTTTTAAGTTTTCTTTGTTTTTCTATACTTTCGTGGATCTGATGTAAGTATAGGAGATCTAGTTTTATCTTATTTCTTCTTAGGTGTGTTGCCTGAGATTTTCTTTTCTTCTCTTATACTAATGTATTCTGATTTTGAGGAGCATAAGGTTACATTTTTGTTGTTAGATCTAGGTCTTACTTAATCTCCTTTAATATATGACCTTGTGCCATCTTATAATGAACAAAGAAATTTCCTTTCCAACCAAACAAAGAAGAAAGAAATAGAATTATATAAGAAAGTGATTGTGAAGAACGCGCGGAGAGGAGAGTGGGAGAAATGGCATTGATTTAAGAGTAATAATAGTGAGGGATGAGATGTGATGTGAGAAATGAAATGCCACCACTTGCTCTGTTTTTTTTGGACTCTCACGTACTCTCTCACTCCATCATCTAAACGTGTGAAACTCAAACTAAAACTCAACACCCATAGTACCAAATGTTTCATTTTATCATTTATGATCCATCATATCAACACTCTCTCACATACATATCATGTCATCATACGCATCTCACATACATTATACATATCATGTCATGCCTTCCATTTCTTTTCTATTCGCTATTGCTATCACATTATGATGCCCCCTCCATCTCCTAAACTCAACTACCATCTCTCATTTAACCCACACTTTACGGTATTGTCTCTACTAAGCAATCTTAATCATCATTTAAACATGACAACAACAAAATTATTAGGTTAAACCTTTATTTTAGTCCCTAATATTTATCATTAATTCTATTTTGATCCTTGATAATTTTTATTCCATTTTGATTCTTAATATTTTCCAAAAGTTTTGTTCTGGTTCTTAATTAACTACTAAATGTAATAATATATCTCTTATTTTATGTCTGATTACGACAAAATTAAAGCTGTGGATTACTCACGATCATGATGAGTTATTTCTCTATCCAATTAGAACCACTGACAAACGAGGTTATATCAATCCTAAAATTAGATCTAAAAGTAGGTCACTCATTCTATGAAGTTGGTTATATGCCTATATCTATCTAGTTTCTGTGCTTATGTGATGAAATTGGAGTACGAGTTATTCTTGAAAAGTTGGGATAATCAACAAACGAAATCAAATAGTACTTAGAAAGTTGATATTGGTATTTTGACTAAACTCACTTTTAGAGTAATATTTGACCTTATTTGCCAATGACTCCAACTAAACTAAAGAAAGAATCCATTAAGAGTAACTCATAGCTCTGATTTCATACATTTCATACTTGAAATGAGATAGATATATATGACCAACTTTATGAAATGAGCATGTCACTTTTGTGCCTGATTTCAAACACAATTATTTGATCATCCCCAGTTGAGTAGAGAAATAACTTGTCAAGAGTAATTTGTAGCTCTATTTCGTTGCATTTAAACTTGAAATGAGATATATGACCACATTCAGTAGTTAGGAACCAATCGTGGAACTTATGAAGGACCAAAATAAAACTTTGGAGAAACATTAAGGATCAAAAAGAAACAAAAAAACATTGGGGATCAAAACAAAGTTTTGGGTTAACATTAGGGACCAAAATGAGATTTTGACCAAATTATTATGAAGAATTGTCCTCTTTAGTTTTAGTTTTACTTTTATGTGTTTAAATTTTTTTTTTCAAAGTTCGTTTGACAAAATTTATATTAAAGTAAAAAACCAAATAAATATATATATTTTTTAAAAGTTACTTAAAAAATAACTCTTAACTAAGTTTACATTAAATTATAATAATATCACTAATGAAAATTAACTCTACATATTTCTCACTTTGTTGTTGTTCTTAATTTTTGAAAATTGAGAAAAAAAAAATGCATTCAGTTTTTTATTTTATAAAAATTATTCTAAAAAATAAGTCATCAAACAAAATTTTTTTAATTTTAAAAATCAAAACCATTTTTTTATATAATGAACTCAAAGTGACCCTTAATTTTTAAGAATTTCAATCTTCTACCATTTAATTATATTTTAAAGTTTTTTATTTAATAATTAAAAAAATTATTTTTAAAAATATAATTTTTAAACAAATATAATGAAACATTTTAGCTCTCAATCAAATTATTTAAAAATAATAATTATAATTTATTTATTTATTAGTTGACATTATCAAGTGAAAAGTCAAGCAACCAGCTTGGTTGCAATTCTGAATTGATTCTTTACCTTCATTGCTTATTTTAGTTATCATTGGATGTCAATCATCTCGTGCTAAAATAATATATATTTAAATGTAGAAAGTTTATGATTTTGTTTAATGATTCAACATGTCATTTTATTTTTTATAGGTCAAAACCTTATTTTAGTCTCTAATACATTTTTGATCCGTTTTGTTCCTAATGTTTCTCAACAGTTCTAGTTAAATTTGTCCCTAATATTTCTTTTTAGCTTCAATGATCGGTATTTAATTATTGAATATAGTCATATCTATTTCATTTTAATTAAGTCAGAATGTTACTCAAGCTACATGTTACTCTTTATGAATTTTTTTTCTCTACCAAGTGGGGATCTTTGGCAAAAAAGACTAAATCAAACCCAAAAGTGAGTCTCTCGTTTTATGAAGTTGGTCATATTTGTCGAGTTGGGACATCGACAAATAAGGCGAAATAGTATTTTAAAAGTGAGTTTGGTCAAAACACTCCAAATTCGGGAGTACCATTGATAGAAAAAGAATTCATTAAGAGTAACTCATAGCTTTGATTTTATTGCATTCGGACTTGAAACGAGAGAGATATGACCAATTTCATAAAATAAGAAACCCACCTTGTTTGCCAACGACCTCAATTGGAAAGAGAAAGAACACATTGATAACAACTCATATATATATATATATATATTCAATTTCGTCGTATTCAAACTTGAAATAAAATATATGTAACTATATTCTGTAATTAATAATCAAAATTGAACAGTTGAGAAATATTAAGGATTAAGATGGAACAAAAAGAATATTGGGGACCAAAATAGAATTTGGGGTAAACATTAGGAACCAAATGTGATTTTGACCTTTATATATATACAACGTAACTGAATCATATTATTTCTTTGGTGATGAGAAGATTAATTACATTTATTTCCATGTTTGAGTAACACATTGTCCATGACAGTTTTTAAACAGCTGCATCCCAAATCATAAAAGAATACTTTTTGTTTAAATATTTTTAAGCTTCACTATTTTATATTGGTTTAATTTATTGTATTTAGAATTTTATATTCGAAGTACTTCTTAATGAATCAAACCTAAATTAATTAATTGAGGAGAGATAAACTTTTAAGCTATTTTTTTTCTCAATTAATCAAACTCATTTGTAACACACATGAAATAATGTTGACTTAATGTTACTTTGTTTTTATACTCAATTAATGTTACTTAAACATTAATCTTATAGACAACTTGTGTAGTGTATAAACAACCGATTATCATACATATATAATGTTGACTTAAGCCAAACCATGCATATATGTGGTAAATTACTTAAGGGAAAAGTTACAACTTAATTATATATAATCTCATTTAATTTTCTACAATTCCATGTGATTGTCTCAAAATAAACTATAAATTACACGTTGGAATTGGGTAATATGTATGTTTCTAAATAAAGTCTATGATATATATATATATATATACATATATATATTCTCTTCCTTGTTTGTGGTTGTTGGTCAATAATTAATTAGCCATCCCACCTACATGTTATTATATTACATATGTTATATAGAAAAAGCCTTGCTAGCTAGCAAGGTCTAAACATTACCTTCCTTAGTTATGAATGATTGTATTGCACAAGGTTGTTGACTTGTTGTATCATCTATCACATGTAAAATAATTATTAAAATTTAGTAAGGCACTTAAATTTGAAAGCTAGATCATCAAAGAACACGCTAAATTTTTTGGTAAATTAATTACAACAACTATATATATAGTACCTCTTAATTCAAGGGGTAATATACGGTATTGACTTATAGACAATCACAAACAAATTAAAAGTGTTGTATATGTTAGTTACATAATTAAAAATTAAACATACTTCAATAATGTATTTCTCTCAACTATTATATAGTAATATATAATATTAGTGTACTTTGCATGTCTTAATAGGCATTTAAAGACTAATTTAGATTCTATAATTATTATATTTTTAAAATTAAAAAAATAAAATTTTATTTTATAATAAAATTTAGTTTTAATAATTTTATTTTATTTTAATATTTGAAATTGTGAGAAGTTGGTTAATTTTTTTCATTACCTTTTTTCACTATTTTCTTCCTCTTTCATTATATGATCTACATATTTACTTTTTTGTTATTTATAATTTTTAATTAAATAATTATGACTGATATAAATGTTTCTCAGACATATATATAAAATAGTATATGTATATATATATATATTTGGTGAAAAGTATATGTATATATATTTGATACAGTTCAAACCTATAATACAGGTCAATTAAGTTCAACACAATCATTGTAATATATACGTGTAGAATTAGTAAATAAAGATGGACAAGTTTTTCATATTAAAACATTGCAGAACTGCCATGCATGTTACTATGGGTCCACTGTATATGTGAAGATGGAAAAAAATAAATGTTTTTTCCTTGGAGACTTCATATATATATATATATATATAATTGTATTTGCTATACTATATTCTATATGATATAATACATTAATAATCATTGGTTGGTAATGAGAGAAGTTTATATTATATTAAATAAAGATCGATTGTGAGCCTTGTTACTTGAAGCTCCTGATTTTTCAATGATGAGACATGGCTTTTGGTTCGATTCTTTATTGTTTGTTAACACCAATATATATATATATATATATATATAAGAATCTTTAGCAGCGGTTTTCGCTCTCTTTTTTCTTGACCTTTTAATGGGTAGTTTAAACCTCGAGATTCGTTGAAACAAATAGCAACTGTTTCGTTAGGTTGCTTAAGTAAGGTCGAGGATTTGAATCTCATCTTGTGTATGCAGCAACCAATTGACCAGTGATAGATCCTTAAATAGAACACCAATCCGCAGAAGATTAATCCTTAGCCTGTCGGGTAAGGGGATACTTTAGGAAATCAAAAAAAATATAGCAACTGTTTCCGCCTACCAAAAAAAAAAATAGCAACAATTTCCAGAATGTTGTTGCATTAAATTGAAGTATCTCCTGCTAGGCGCTAACGAACTGTCATCAAATAATAAATTTGCAGTGTTCCGCAAAAGTCGCGTCGTGTATTCAACTGCCACTAAAGGTTCATAAAATATTATTGCACCGGTTTTAACTGATATTATACGTTTTCTTTAACAAAAAATTTTAGTTATTGTGACTTGTGAGCTCTTGTAGAAAATACTCCTGATATTAAATGAACTCTATAATTAGAATTGAAATGAATCCAATGATAAACCCTAATTTTTTTTTGGCCATTAAAAATTTACAAGAAAAAACATAAAAAGAAAAAAGAGACGATCATCTAACTTTTGAAGAGTCTGATGTTAGAAAAGAAGTTAATCGTAGAAACACCAAGAAACTAAGATAAGAGGATGGGGGTATAGAGACCCGACCAATGGGACACATCCTCTGAAAAACTGCCTTCGCAAGCCAAACTTCTGCAAGGTAAGAAAATCTTAAAAAAGCAGAAAGAGTCACCAAATAGAAATCAACAACATACCGGTAAACAATCTTCATCATGGATGAACAAGACTCATAAAAATCTTTCATACACTCAAAGATGCAGAAAGTAGTGACGTCTCCCATACACAAGTAAGGAGAAATGATATCTTCTAATGAAAAGAAATATAACTTCTAATACTAAAGAAATATAGAGAGGGGATACTAAGATCTAAGAAGAGAGCAATTTTGATTATTGCCCTCTTCAAGAGATGAAGAACTATATTTTTTTTTTGTTGGAGGAGTTGAAGAGAAATTACTGTGGAGAGAATAGTTGATGATAAACCCTAATTCGAACTTACAGTCTTATAAAACTACAGTTAAAAATTTTAATAAAAAATGATTAATTAGACGGTCGCTTAATCCAAAAAAAATTCGAAAAATCATACTAGTATTTTTTTTCTTTTTTGAAAAGAATTATATTTTCACTTTTAAATTTTACATGTAAGCTTGTTAGATAGTACCATCTTGTATAATAACAATAAAAATTATAATTGTTTTTTCTTTAAAAAAACAAGTTATATATAGTTAAACCTTTCCATGACCATATACCAAAATAATGTCGTTTTTTTAGTTCTTTTTTGGCCTACCATATATTATAAAATATAAAGTAGAGAGGATATTATAAGACTTTAACAACAAGAAATCTAAACTCTAAAGAGACTTGCTATTCTGGAGAAACACAAAAAAAAAAAAAAAAAAAAAAAAAAAAAAAAA
The DNA here is from genome assembly GCA_003254925.1 of Chamaecrista fasciculata. Taxonomy (NCBI): domain Eukaryota; kingdom Viridiplantae; phylum Streptophyta; class Magnoliopsida; order Fabales; family Fabaceae; genus Chamaecrista; species Chamaecrista fasciculata. The sequence continues at coordinate 28,961 of QANZ01038282.1, forward strand.
AAAAAAAAAAACCTGTAGCCATTGAAAATGAAAATTTATAAAAGCCTGGAAATAATATTTAGCTATCTCTTGCTCTCAATTGAGATAGAGTTACATGAAGGTGAGGCCCAATACTGTTCTAATTGGACCCTAAAGCCCAACATGTTAGATGTAAATGAATTAAAGCCCATAAAATATAGTTTGAACCAAACAAAGGCCTTAGTTTATTTGAAGGCTGAGCCCATAAGCTATAGCAGAAAACAAAAATGGAATGATTTTTATTTAGCAAAGCAACTCAAGATCCAGTGTTCAAATAATCAAATTGTTCTTAAATATTTGTATAGTTGTTCATATTTTATTGCAAATTACTCAATCTAGTCCTATTTTTCTCGTTTTACATTTGAATGATATGTTTTCTATCTAATATAATCAAAACATGATCGGTCCAACAATAGATGAAAAAAAAATCCGTCCAACACTTTCTCCCCTTTTTATTTGATGGTTTTCTCTTTCCCTCTCTCACCAAATCCTTGAATAATCAAAATTTATATTCTAATTTCTCTTTCTCTCATACTAGACAACATCACCTGCCTTACAAAACCCTTGAGTGACTGAAAACCTTTGGCTCACAAATTATTGAAAATGGTTTGTTCTTGTGATGATGATTTGTTATGTGTTAATTTCGATAATCTCCCAAGAGTATGGATTAAGGCAAAACCATTTTGTGTGTACAATGTTGACTAACACAAGAAGCATAATTCTACAAATACATTGAAATATTATTAGATTAATGAAATATCTTGTTAGATCAAACAAGTATTACTAAACTAAAATTTATAATGGTTAGTAAAGACATATGATGCGACTCAATCTGCAAATTAACAAAGCAAGGAAGAATGTTAATGAAATGAATCTAGACTGAATAAGAACTGAAATGAAATGATTCTTATTTCATAGAAAATGAATGATACAGGAAGATGTTTATATAGGCACTGATCTGAGTAACTAATCACTAACAGACTCATCTAATCAATAACTAACATCAGAACTAACAGACACGTGTATAACTAACCTAGCTGTACATACACGTGGCTAACAGAATTTGTTTATACCTTCACATCCCCCCTCAAACTAAGCGTAGTTAAAGAAACTATGTTTAGTTTGCTTCTAAACTTATTAAACAAAGTACATGAAACACTCTTGGTTAACAAGTCTGCTGTCTGTTCTTCTGCTGGTAGATGTCTAACTTCAATGCCTCGACTCAGCACTTGATCCCTCACAAAATGAAGATCAATTTCAATATGCTTGGACCTTGAATGTAACACTGGATTAGAAGCTAGATGAACTGCACTCTGATTGTCACAATAAATTACTGGAGTCTGCACAATCGGGAGCTTCAATTCAGATAGCAGAGCTTTAAGCCACATCAATTCTGACACACAACTAGCCAAGCTACGATACTCAGCTTCGGTGCTGCTCCTGGAAACCGTATTTTGCTTTTTAGAACTCCATGAAATTGGTGTAGAACCCAATAGAACACACCACCCAGAGGTTGAACGTCTGTCATCAACATCTGATGCCCAATCACTATCTGAAAAAGCCATCATATTCAAAGAAGTAGATGATTTTATATGTAACCCAAACCCAATAGTACCACTAAGGTATCTAAGGATCCTTTTAACTGCCTTCCAATGAGATACTTTGGGTTGCTGCATGTACTGACACACCTTATTAACTGCATAAGCAATCTTAGGTCGTGTTAAAGTAACATATTGCAAGGCTCCCACAGTAGAACGATATAACTGAACATTATCAAAATCATCATTGCCATATCTTGTAAGCTTTTGACCCACTACCATAGGAGTAGACAAAGACTTAGGGTGCCCCATTTGAGCTTTCACCAATAACTCCTTAACATACTTATCCTGAGACAAGTGAAGAGATCCATCCGCCAAATGAGTGACCTGAACACCTAAAAAATAATTAAGAGTACCCAAATCTTTTAGAGCAAAATTAGCATTGAGCTTATTGACAACATCAGCAATCAAAGTTTTTGATGAACCAGTAATCACTATGTCATCCACATAAGCTAAAAGAAAAACAACATCTCTCCCCATATGCTTGACAAATAGAGAAGAACCACATCTTGAAGCAGTAAAACCAAGTTTATGTAAAGCCATAGACAGCGTATGAAACCATGCCCTTGGAGCTTGTTTTAACCCATAAAGAGACTTATGTAGTTTACAAACTAGACTAGAATCAGCAGAGATAAAACCTTCCGGTTGACTCATATATACTTCTTCATGTAAAATTCCATTTAGGAATGCATTATTTACATCCACTTGATGTAAATGCCATCCCTTTGATACAGCAACAGACAGTATAGTCCTAATGGTTGCAGGTTTAACAACCGGACTAAAAGTATCATTAAAATCAAATCCAGGCCTCTGACTATAACCACGAGCAACAAGTCTTGCCTTAAGCTTTTGTACACTGCCATCAGCATTTTTCTTGACCTTAAAAAGCCACTTACAACTGATTGGTGTTTTATTAGGTGGAAGAGACACAAGTGACCATGTTTTATTTCTTGTTAATGCATCATACTCTTCTTGCATTGCAGCAAACCATTGTGGTTGTTGAAGTGCTGCCTTAACATTTTTAGGTTCTGAAATCTCACTATCTGAGACAAGAAACACTCTGGGTTTTAACTTTCCAGTTTTGAATCTAGTCTGCATCTGATGAGAGGGAGTCATCTGTTGTGTCTTCTTCTTAGAAGGTTTTACAATGGGAACATCATTACCTTCAGAAACAGTACTGGAACGAATTGCACCTGGTGTAGTATTGTGAACATCCTGAACATCAGTATCTGAAACATTCTGCACAGAGACATTATTAGAAGCACCAGCCATAGTAGAACTAACATGATTAACTAATGAAGGTACTGAAGAACTATTTTGAGTATGATTTACTACACGATTAATTGATATTGGCAAGGCTGGTGAAGGGACAAACGAATTTACAGAAGTTGGAGACACAGAAGAACAAGGATACTCTTGAAAATAATACTTCATGTCATCAAATACAACATGACGTGAGATATAAGTTTTGGAAGTAACAGGATTAAAACACTTGAAACCTTTATGACCCGCAGGATATCCAAGAAACACACATGGAATGGATTTATAAGAAAACTTAGTAGACTGAAAAGGACGAGTAAAAGGATAACAAAGACACCCAAACACATGTAAAGAAGAATAATCTGGGTTGCTTTTATTAAGCATTTCAAAGGGTGAACAGAAATTAATGACAGAAGAGGGCAAACGATTTATTAGAAAAACAACATGACAAACAGCATCATCCCAATATGCCATTGGCAAAGAAGCATGAGCAAGAATAGTAAGAGCAACTTCAGTTATGTTTCTATGCTTTCTTTCAGAAACTCCATTCTGTTGTGGAGTATGAGGACAACTTTTTCTATGAATTATGCCATTAGAAGAACAGAATTTGGAAATAGGAGTGAATTCTCCACCTCCATCAGTTTGAATTGACTTTANAATATAATGGCGGTTTTAGCGGTTTGGTTTGGGCGGTTTGACCTTTAATTACTATTAATTTTATAATTAATATAAAAAAAGTACCAATTTCATAATATCTGGAAAATGGCAGCACTATGTTCATTAAGTTATGACATAACAAAAAAAAAAGTACACACCAAAAATTAAAAATATAAATGTGTACAATGATAATGGAGCCTCGAACAATCAAAATCACAAACAGAATATTATTTAGCAAGTAGCAACAGCGTCCATCAGCTAATTGTTGTAACTAGGAGTTTGATTTCATATTTTCGGTGAATGGAAGTTGGAAGCAATGGGAAAAGACGAAATGTTTAGGGTTTGGTCATAAAGCATTAAGAAAAATTTAGAGAATGCGGCTATTACTTTTAGAGTTTTAGATTAAGTTTAATTGGGCTTCGGCTTCATTGGAAATTTAGAGTGTGAAGCCGCCACCTAATACACATATATATAGATATAATATATTATACTATTTATATACATATATTGATATACATGTAATTGCGGTTCGGTTCGGTTTTGGAGAGTGTGAAACCGCCACCGAACCGAACCGCCCAAAAATAAGAAAAATTAAACCGAACCAAACCCTTTTGGTTCGGTTTGGTTTGGTTCGGTTCGGTTTAGTTCGGTTTGGTTCGGTTTTGAACACCTCTAGATCCTGCAGATGATGCACCTGCAGAATTCTTCGGCGGATTTTGCTTCTTATCTTTATTCAGATCAATCTGAGCTATATTTGCTTGTAGCACATCAACACTTTTCTTTTTCTTTGATAGCCTCTCTTCTTGCGTAAGCAAGAATGACTTGAACTCCTCAACAGAGAACGGCTCTTTTCGAGCAAGCATGGAGGTAATTGTACCTTCATACTCATCATCTAGTCCTTCGATGACAACCTCAATATGCTCAACTACCGTGATTGGAGCACCAATGGCTGCCAACGAGTCAGCGATCTTCTTGATCTTTAGAAAGTACTCATTCAATGACATCGCACCTTTCTTGATGGTACGCAATTGAGTACGATACTGCGTGACTTTTGCACGAGTATGAGTAGAGAAATGCTCTTCAAGCTTCTCCCAGACTTGATAGGAATAATCGAGACCGATCATCCAATCAGTCATAGCCTCAGTCATTGACGCAAGTAACCAGGAAAGCAACAAGGAATCTTGCTGCTCCCAGTTAACAAAGTCCTCATTCAGACACCCTGCTTTCTCATCTGCTTCTGACAGGTAACGTAGAGGAACACATTGCGGACCAAGGATATACTTCTGCAATCGAAATCCTTTAATTGTAGCGACAACCTGATGACGCCATGAAAGATAGTTAGCTTCCTCTAACTTCACCGGAATAGGATGACTAAATGTCTGCAACGTAAACGATGAAGACGAAGCAGAGATAGTAGAGGAAGAAGAAGGAGATGACGATTGAGTAGCTGCAGCCATTTCGGCCTCTGATACCATGTTAATGAAATGAATCTAGACTGAATAAGAACTGAAATGAAATGATTCTTATTTCATAGAAAATGAATGATACAGGAAGATGTTTATATAGGCACTGATCTGAGTAACTAATCACTAACAGACTCATCTAATCAATAACTAACATCAGAACTAACAGACACGTGTATAACTAACCTAGCTGTACATACACGTGGCTAACAGAATTTGTTTATACCTTCACATCCCCCCTCAAACTAAGCGTAGTTAAAGAAACTATGTTTAGTTTGCTTCTAAACTTATTAAACAAAGTACATGAAACACTCTTGGTTAACAAGTCTGCTGTCTGTTCTTCTGCTGGTAGATGTCTAACTTCAATGCCTCGACTCAGCACTTGATCCCTCACAAAATGAAGATCAATTTCAATATGCTTGGACCTTGAATGTAACACTGGATTAGAAGCTAGATGAACTGCACTCTGATTGTCACAATAAATTACTGGAGTCTGCACAATCGGGAGCTTCAATTCAGATAGCAGAGCTTTAAGCCACATCAATTCTGACACACAACTAGCCAAGCTACGATACTCAGCTTCGGTGCTGCTCCTGGAAACCGTATTTTGCTTTTTAGAACTCCATGAAATTGGTGTAGAACCCAATAGAACACACCACCCAGAGGTTGAACGTCTGTCATCAACATCTGATGCCCAATCACTATCTGAAAAAGCCATCACATTCAAAGAAGTAGATGATTTTATATGTAACCCAAACCCAATAGTACCACTAAGGTATCTAAGGATCCTTTTAACTGCCTTCCAATGAGATACTTTGGGTTGCTGCATGTACTGACACACCTTATTAACTGCATAAGCAATCTTAGGTCGTGTTAAAGTAACATATTGCAAGGCTCCCACAGTAGAACGATATAACTGAACATTATCAAAATCATCATTGCCATATCTTGTAAGCTTTTGACCCACTACCATAGGAGTAGACAAAGACTTAGGGTGCCCCATTTGAGCTTTCACCAATAACTCCTTAACATACTTATCCTGAGACAAGTGAAGAGATCCATCCGCCAAATGAGTGACCTGAACACCTAAAAAATAATTAAGAGTACCCAAATCTTTTAGAGCAAAATTAGCATTGAGCTTATTGACAACATCAGCAATCAAAGTTTTTGATGAACCAGTAATCACTATGTCATCCACATAAGCTAAAAGAAAAACAACATCTCTCCCCATATGCTTGACAAATAGAGAAGAACCACATCTTGAAGCAGTAAAACCAAGTTTATGTAAAGCCATAGACAGCGTATGAAACCATGCCCTTGGAGCTTGTTTTAACCCATAAAGAGACTTATGTAGTTTACAAACTAGACTAGAATCAGCAGAGATAAAACCTTCCGGTTGACTCATATATACTTCTTCATGTAAAATTCCATTTAGGAATGCATTATTTACATCCACTTGATGTAAATGCCATCCCTTTGATACAGCAACAGACAGTATAGTCCTAATGGTTGCAGGTTTAACAACCGGACTAAAAGTATCATTAAAATCAAATCCAGGCCTCTGACTATAACCACGAGCAACAAGTCTTGCCTTAAGCTTTTGTACACTGCCATCAGCATTTTTCTTGACCTTAAAAAGCCACTTACAACTGATTGGTGTTTTATTAGGTGGAAGAGACACAAGTGACCATGTTTTATTTCTTGTTAATGCATCATACTCTTCTTGCATTGCAGCAAACCATTGTGGTTGTTGAAGTGCTGCCTTAACATTTTTAGGTTCTGAAATCTCACTATCTGAGACAAGAAACACTCTGGGTTTTAACTTTCCAGTTTTGAATCTAGTCTGCATCTGATGAGAGGGAGTCATCTGTTGTGTCTTCTTCTTAGAAGGTTTTACAATGGGAACATCATTACCTTCAGAAACAGTACTGGAACGAATTGCACCTGGTGTAGTATTGTGAACATCCTGAACATCAGTATCTGAAACATTCTGCACAGAGACATTATTAGAAGCACCAGCCATAGTAGAACTAACATGATTAACTAATGAAGGTACTGAAGAACTATTTTGAGTATGATTTACTACACGATTAATTGATATTGGCAAGGCTGGTGAAGGGACAAACGAATTTACAGAAGTTGGAGACACAGAAGAACAAGGATACTCTTGAAAATAATACTTCATGTCATCAAATACAACATGACGTGAGATATAAGTTTTGGAAGTAACAGGATTAAAACACTTGAAACCTTTATGACCCGCAGGATATCCAAGAAACACACATGGAATGGATTTATAAGAAAACTTAGTAGACTGAAAAGGACGAGTAAAAGGATAACAAAGACACCCAAACACATGTAAAGAAGAATAATCTGGGTTGCTTTTATTAAGCATTTCAAAGGGTGAACAGAAATTAATGACAGAAGAGGGCAAACGATTTATTAGAAAAACAACATGACAAACAGCATCATCCCAATATGCCATTGGCAAAGAAGCATGAGCAAGAATAGTAAGAGCAACTTCAGTTATGTTTCTATGCTTTCTTTCAGAAACTCCATTCTGTTGTGGAGTATGAGGACAACTTTTTCTATGAATTATGCCATTAGAAGAACAGAATTTGGAAATAGGAGTGAATTCTCCACCTCCATCAGTTTGAATTGACTTTAATTTGGTATTATATTGCAATTCAGCTTGTGCTTTGAAGCGAAGAAAAGCATCATAAGCATCAGATTTTCTTTTTAACAAGAATAACCAAGTATAACGAGTAAAAGTATCAACAAACACAATGTAATATGAGAATCCATTAGAGGAAACACAGGGAGCAGGCCCCCAAATGTCAGAGTGTACAAGTTCTAATGGAGTATTACACGTGGTAGAAGACAAAGGAAATGGTAACCGATGGTGTTTACCAATACAACAAGAATTACAAAGAGACATATCAGTGTTTGGACATGAAACATTACAAGCTTGAAGCATCTTTTGAATAATTAAACTACTAGGATGCCCAAGTTTATTGTGCCAAACAGAAAAGAGATTAGAAGAATGACTTTTATGAGCAATATTACAGTGATACTGTGATTTTGGAGTGATTGAAGACTTGATCAGAGATTGTAGAGAAGGAAAGACATATAGACCATCTTGAATATGACCTTTAAGCAGAATCTTGTTGGTTTCCTGACATTTGACAAGACAATAATCAGCACCAAACTCAAAAATAACACGATTATCTTTAGAGAAACGAGAAACACTTAACAGATTATGAGTAATTGAAGGAACATGAAACAGAGGTTTTAAAGACAAAACACGATTAGAAGTGTGTAGCAAAGTAGAACCAATACTCTTAATAGGTAAACCAGTACCATCACCAATGTAAACATTGTTAGAACCACCATATTCTGAAGCAGAAGCAAGATTGTTAGCATCAGGAGTCAAATGACACGAAGCTCCTGAATCTGGATACCAGTTAGGATCATATAGTCCATCTGTAGTAGCAAGAAACGCAGCATTCTTTGACACAGAACCAGAACTCGAACCAGCAACTGATCCTTGAGATGCAAAAGGACTCACAAAAGAATGATCAAGCCTGAAATAGCACTGCCACGCCATATGCCCACCTTTGCCACACAACTGACAAATCAACCGATTGTTATTGTTAAAACCACGACCTCCACGACCAAAACCACCTCTGCCAGCATTATTTCTTCCACGACCACGACCAGAAGATGATCCTGCCAGGGGTGTTCGTTGGGCGGTTTGGGCGGTTTAAAATGATTTTTCAAACCGAACCGCTCGCTTCGGTTTGGAGAAAACTCAAACCGTTCGGTTTGAAAAAAAATATCAAACCAAACCAAACCAAACCAATATAATGGCGGTTTTAGCGGTTTGGTTTGGGCGGTTTGACCTTTAATTACTATTAATTTTATAATTAATATAAAAAAAGTACCAATTTCATAATATCTGGAAAATGGCAGCACTATGTTCATTAAGTTATGACATAACAAAAAAAAGTACACACCAAAAATTGAAAATATAAATGGGTACAATGATAATGGAGCCTTGAACAATCAAAATCACAAACAGAACATGCAAGTTCCTTTAGTTCCAAACTCTTAAAAATCTCCAGCAATTGACTCCATAAATTGCAATCCAAATAGCTTCATTCTTGAAAACTTCCAATCCTTCAAGTCAATCTCCTTTCCACTTAGCCTACATAAAATGAAACTTCA